>SSNR01000001.1:0-34326 GCA_006937965.1 Callopanchax toddi
CATGCAGCAGGACTTACACTGTTTAAAACTGACTGGAGATGATAAAACAAAAGTCACTTTGAAATCCAAATGTTTATTATCTTTTGTCTGAGCTCTGGTGTCAAACACTACGCCGTCCAAATATGAACATAAAGCATGAGTGATGCATAATACAATGTAAAATTGGGAGATTTTTATGCTCTGCAGGCTGCTGAAAATGTGTTTTTTAATAAGGCGCCTTTTGATTTTTATTCAAAAGTGTTCTTATGTATGATTGGCTGACTGTAGCAGAACTGATTGCTGGAGACTAATCTTGTGACAGTAATGCAAGTGATTGAATGCTGTACAATAAAAAGACAACTTAATGGGCATGCAAAACCTGACATGTATAAATGATGTTTATGGCACTTACCGCTGCTGTGTGGGGCGTGGGGTTAAATCCACAGAGATTGCAGACGATGCTTTTGCATTCAGTGCAGGTGTTGTAATTAGGAGCGTCCTTTGAGTCCACGTTGAGTTCCACCTTACAAAGTGGACAGGTGGAAACAACAGCCTTAGAAGCAACGCTGATCATTGATTTCTGGATTTCTGATGGAGCTTTATCTTCTTTCTCTGTTGGAGCAGGCTTGGCTTGTTGAGGTGTTTCTGATTTCTGTGTAGTAGGCGGCTTGACATCCTTTCTAGGACTTATTTTAGGAGAAACTGGAGGAGTAGCTTTGGGAGAACTAGACACAGTAGTGGACATCTTCCTTGGAGTTGGAGGTGTACTTTTAGGTTCTTCCTGAACAGCTGAAGTAATCAATGTAGATGCTGAACTAAGAAAAGATGAACCAAAGCCAAACATCTTCCCAGTGACTGATTCAGCAGGTTTAGCAGCCGTCGTTTGTGTTTTAGGAGCACCAAACCCAAAGAAGCCTCCAGTATCCTGTTTAGTGGGCTGAACTGGTGACACAGATCTGGCAGGTTGAGTTTTTGCAGGCTGTGGTGGTAATTTAGCAGCTTCTTGTTTTGTAATACCCGGCTTCACTTCTGGTGTTGTACTTTGAGAAACCGGCATTTTTTGCAGCTTTTCAGGTGGTTGCTTCTGGTCTGTCACTGTTGTAGCTTGTCCCTTTTCAGCTGCTGAGACAACTTGTGGCTTTTGCACATGATCTTGTTGAGGTTTTGCCTTCATTTCAACTGCAGGTGAAGCAGGGACCTCAGCTTTCAGAGCTTCCTTTTTGCTTGGGGCTGCTTGGAGGACATCTTTACGTGGGTCTTTGTCTTGTGTAGGCTTTTCCTTCTGTTCTACAGGAGGTTGAGGGACCTTGCTTGGTGAGGGCTGTAGTTTTACAGCAGGAAGCCCAGCAGACTCTGATGCTCCCAGGGCTCTTTGCATCTGGCAGGTTAGACAAAGCCACTCTTTAACCTGAAATGAGGTCATCAAAATAAATCATTACAGGGGAAACATACATACAACGCAGTGTTTTAACAAAAAACATAAAGTAGGCAATCTTTATCAGAGGAAACAAAACATTTTTGTTGCTGCCAATGTGAGAATTTGGAGGAAAATCATCAAAATGTCACATTTATTCACAAATAACTGTAAGTGAATAGGGATGCATATATTAATTGTCCCTATTTTATTATTGCTTTTAAAAAGTTGCATGTTCTGACCAGGATAATAAACACATCTGTGCATTTCTAATTTGAAAACATTTCCCAGAAAAGAATTCAAATCAAAACAAAAAAAACTCGTATTTACCTCTGATATGGTTGGCATTGCATCAAACCCACACTGGATGCAGACAGTATTCTTGCATTCTGTGCAAGTCTTGTAGTTGGGGGGATCTTTTGTGCCAATGCTGAGTTTGATCTTACAGAGTGGACATGCCGACTGATCTGCTTTTGAAGAATCTTTGGTGTCTGCAGGTCTTTTTGGAAGCTCTGAATGGGTTTTACTCACTTTGGATTGTTCTGCTGAAGAAATCTTATCCTGCTGTTGTTTCTCTGGTTTCTTTTCTTCTGGTATCTGCTCAGGAGGTACTTTGGTGACCTTTGCAGGTACTGTTTTAGGAGAAGCTGGTGGTGTAGTTTTAGGAGTGACTTTGTCTGTAGACATCTTACGTGGGGCTGGTGGTGTAGATTTAGGACTAACTTTCTCTGCAGCTGACATCTTACGTGGGGTGGGAGGTGTAGTTCTGTTTTCATCCTGCACCGCTGAAGATATCAAGGTGGATGCAGAGCTTAAGAAAGATGAACCAAAGCCAAACATCTTCCCTGTCACAGACTCAGCCGATTTTGCAGCAGTAGGTGGCGTTTTAGGGCGGCCAAAACCAAAGAATCCTCCTGACTCTTCTTTGGCAGGCTGAGCAGGCGGTGGAACAGATTTAGCTGGCACGGTTCCAGTTTTTGGAGGCTGCTGTGGAGGTGGCTTTCCATCCTTTTGATCAGGTGAAGGAGCAACAGCTTTGGGAAGCTTTTGTAATGGTGGCTCTGCTGCCTCTGAAGCTGATGGAACAGCAGGCTTAGGAGGACTTGGGCCTATTTTAGTCTGTTGTGGTGCTTCAGGTTTCTCTTTAGTCATCTCTAATGATGGCTTTTGTGTATCTGAGGAAATGTCTGTCTTCGTAACAGTGGCTGAAACTGTTTTGTCAGGCAGTGAAGCGGCTGTAGGTGTAACTTCCTTTGACGGTACACCTACAGAGGTTTCCGTTTTTTGGGATGGAATAAGCTCATTACTAGGTGTACCTGGCTTCATGCTGTCCTGCTTAGAATCTGTAACTGAAGTTTCTTTCTTCTCTATATTGGCAGGGACCTCTTTGCTTGGTGAAGCCTGTAGTTTGATCATTGGTAGGCCTGGAGGCTCAGAAGCACCAAGCGCCCTCTGCATCTGACAGTTGAGACACAGCCACTCCTTCACCTGAAAATCACAAAACAACACTAAAGTCATCTGTATTTTGGAGCATAAATACATTATTTTACAGACACAAGAAAAAATCCAACATTAAAACTCCTGTCATTTAATTACCTTAGTGACATTAGGAATTGGACTAAATCCACACTTGTTACAGACCATGGCTTTACAGTCAGTGCAGGTGTTGAAGTTAGGAGGATTTTTGGAGTCGACGTTAAGCTCCGCCTTACAGAGTGGACAAGTAGATTGACCCGTTTTAGTTGCATCTTGAGAAACCTCTGGTTTTGTTACCTCTTGTGGACCCTTATCAACTTTATTTTCTCCTGCTGGAGGAGCTTTAGGTTCTGCAGGCTGGTCTGGTATTTTCTCCAGCTGAACTTTCTGCATGTCACTCTGTTCAGCCTCTATTACTGAAGTCTTCCTTTGAGTAATTTGAGGGCTGGACTTTGGAGAAACAGGTGTTTCTGATGCCTTCTCGGAATCTTTAGGGGTGGATTTTACAAGCTGATCTGCGGATTTCTTAATATCTTCAACTTTTTCCTCTTTCTTTTCAGTAGACACTTTAGATGGGTCAATAATTTCAGTTTTCTTCTGAGCTACAATTGCTGTAGTTGTCACTGGAGGAGCTTGAGCAGGCACTGTTTTTTCAAGGTTTGAAACAACAGGCTCTGTCTCTTTGCTTTGAGTTGTTGAAACATCCTTAGCAGGTGGCACACTGGGCTTCTCTTCTTTGATTGGGCCTGAAACACCAGCTGTAGCTTCTTTTGCAGGAGCTGATGTTTTTAGAATATCCACTTTCTTTTCGGGTGCACCAGGTGTTGGACTGTCCTTCAGAGTTGTGTCCATAACTACAGCTTTTTCTGTGGATATAACATCTTTCTTTTGATTGGCACTGGCCTCCTTAGGGACTAAGGCAGGTGAGGGCACTTTGCTGGGCGATGCCTTGGGTTTTATGATTGAAGACTGTGCTGATTCGGCTGCTGAGAGGGCTCTTTGCATCTGACATGTCAGACATAACCACTCCTTCATCTGTTGAGAAAATTATTGTATTTAATAAACACTGAAGGAATTTTAAATTGAGCACAGCACATTATGCCCTTGCATTTTTCAATTAATGTGTCAATATCACATTTAATATGATGTATAAATTAAAATAGTCTAATATATTGAGTGAACCTTGCTTACCTCTGCTTGATTTGGCATCGGGTTGAATCCACACTGGTTACACACTGTGTTCTTGCATTCAGTACAGGTACTGTAGTTTGGCAGATCCTTGGACCCCACATTAAGTTCAGCTTTACACAGTGGACAAGAGGACTGTCCTGGTTTTACAGCAGCTTGGGACGAATCTTTAGCTTCTGGAGGCCTTGATGGAGTTTTGTCAACTTTGGCCTGTCCCACATCAGGTGTCTTGATCTGATCAAGTTCTGGCTTCTTCTTCTCTTGTGCAGCAGAGGATTTGAGCTCTCTTGCAGGAGACAACTTTGGAGAAACTGGTAGAGTGGTCTTGGGCTGGTCCTGTACAGCTGAGGTAATCAAATTAGATGCAGAGCTGAAAATGGAGGAGCCAAACCCAAACATTTTCCCACCCACAGACTCTGCTGGTTTGTTTACATCAGGCTGAGTTTTAGAGCCACCTAATCCAAAGAAGCCTCCTGAATCTTTCTGTGGCACTGCAGTAGCATTACTCAGCTTCCGTTCAGTCGGCCTTGACTGGCCTGGTGATCTTTTAGGATCTGATGTTTTCTGTGGTTCTTGGGGTTGTTTCTTAGTATGTACTGGGCTGGCCTGTTTCTGCACCACTGGCTTGGTGGCAGTCTCAGGTGTGTCTGGCTGTGCTGTTGCAGACAGTTTCCTCTGAGGTGACTGCGATGCTTTCTTTTGAAGCTCAGGTGTGCTAGTGATGTCTGTCTTTTGTGGTTTTCCAGGTGTCTGAGATTTGACAGAAGCTGCTGAGGGGGGCTCAGTCACTTCAAGCGCCCGCTGCATCTGGCAGTTGAGACACAACCACTCCTTGACCTAAAAACAAAACAAAAAATCATTAAACACTCATATATTGAAACCTCTACAGTTATGCATCAATCTTTAAAAGATTGTAACTTTTTCTGTTGTCTTACCACAGTGTTATTTGGCATGGGGTTAAATCCACACTGGTTACACACAGTGTTCTTGCACTGAGTGCAGGTACTGTAGTTGGGTGGATCCTTGGAGCCCACGTTGAGTTTGATCTTACACAGTGGACAAGCGGATTGATCTGTTTTGACACTTGCTTGAGGACTTGCTTCAGGCTTTGCAGGCTCTGATAATGTTTTTTCCACTTTGGCTCGTACTGACGGAGGTGTCTTTGTCTGCATGGATGGCTTCTGTGGCTCATGCTTCTGTGAAGAAGGGGACTTGATTTCTTCTGGTTTAGTCTTTACAGGTGGTTGACCCTCTGCTCGTTGTGGCTGATCTGGTTTCTTCTCTTCTACTTTCTGGACAGCGGGGGGTTTGGATTCCTTGGCAGGAGACATCTTTGGAGAAGCTGGTGGGGTTGTAGCCAGCTGATCTCGAACAGCTGAGGTTATTAAAGAAGAGGCAGAGCTAAAGATGGAAGAACCGAATCCTAACATCTTCCCGCTGGATGACTCTGCAGCCTTTGCTCCTTCAGGTTGAGGTTTAGAATCACCAAAGCCAAAGAAGCCTCCAGACTCTGACTGTTTGGCTGAAGCATTGCTTTGCTTGCGTTCAGGTTGACTTGCTGGATCTGGTTTCTTTGGAGTTGTTTTGAGTTTTTCTTCTGGTGTATCAACATCCGCTTTGCTTGACGGTGTTGTTGTTTTCTGTGGAGAGACTGGTTTGGAGGTGTCCTTCATTTGTTCCACAGAGTCTTGGCTGTCCTTCTTTTCAGGTGCAGTTAGTCTGGACTGAGCCTTTGGCTGAACTGCAGCAGATGGAGGTAATTTACTAGGTGATGTTTGGGACTTCAAAGTGGGAGGCTCAGAGGTTGCAGTTGCCCTTTTCATCTGACAAGTAAGACAAAGCCACTCTTTTACCTGAAACACAACAAAAAACAGGTTGTGTGTTAACTCAGGATTACGATTTCAAGAAATTAGGAAGAATTTAAGGAAAAAACACAAAACTCCACCACAAGTCAGTTGTTTGATTAGGAGTTCATAAAGTAAGGAAAAATGGGTTTAATCAAAATTCCTTCTGTGCTTACCTCTCCAAAAGGCATGGGGCTAAATCCACATTGGTTACAAACTGTGGCCTTGCACTCCGTACAGGAGTTATAGTTTGGAGGGTGCTTTGAGCCGATGTTCATCTCAACCTTACAGAGAGGACAGCTGGTCTGACCTGCACCAGTTTGCGAGAGCTGTGGGGAAGCTGTGTCCTCTTCGCTTTGGTGGGACTCATCAAACTTCTTCTCCAGCTCTGGTTTCTGGGGAATAAGTTTCTTCTCTCTTGCTGGTGACATTTTTGGAGAAATGGCAGGTGAACTTTTTGGAGAAATCTTGGACACAGCAGACATCTTTGGAGAGGTTGGTGCAGACATCTTACGAGAACTTGGAGGTGTAAGCTGTGATTCACCTGAGATCAAACTGGACGCTGAGCTGAAAATGGAGGAACCAAATCCAAACATTTTTCCACCCAGAGATTCAGTTGATTTTGAAACATCTGGCCCTGTTTTAGGACCACTGGGGGTTTTTCCTGACTCAGTTTGGGCATCTGGCATAACCTTCTTGTGTTGCTGTTTTGCCACGTCAGCCTGTTTCTGAGGACCCGCCCCCTCTTGGATATTCGCAGTAGTTTTTTGACCATCAGCTGGGATGGGTTGTGTTTCATCTAGTCCTTTTGCAGCCTTAGTTGCATGTGGCACTGCTGCACGCTGGATCATCTGAGGAGAACCAGGTGTGGAGCTCACCTTCTTTTGAAGTAAATCAGGTACTGCAGCTTCCACCTTTGCATCAGATTTGAATAATTCCTTCTTTTGAGTTTCTTCCTGATCAGGAGCATTTATTTTCTTATGTGCGGCAGATGGGAATGCTTTGTTAGCTCCGCTTTGAGGTTTCATAGAAGGTCCTGTGACTTCAGACGCACTAAGAGCTCTTTGCATCTGACAGTTCAGACATAACCATTCTTTAGCCTGCAGAAAGAAAACACAAGTTATTTACATCACATGTATTCAATTAATGTAATCGCATTCAATATGTTGCAGAGCTCACAATACATATTTGTTCATAGGTTTTGCAAAAAAAATATAGAAAAAACAGCAAAACTTTTTTAGGAACACTATTTCTTGTCAGTAAAATATTATAGAATGTCTTTAATTACCTCTGACATGTTTGGCATTGGATTAAATCCACACTGGTTACAGACAGTGTGCTTGCATTCTGTGCATTTGTTATAGTTGGGAGGATCCTTGGAACCAACATTGAGTTCTGTCTTACAAAGTGGACAGGTAGCTTGACCTGCCTTGGGAACCCCTGGAGCCACTTCGCTCTTCAGAGGCCCTTTTTCTAGTTTGGCTTGTAGCACTGGAGAGGCCTTAGACTGTTGAATCTGCTCTGGTTTCTTGTCCTGCTCATGTTTCTGAACTGGAGGGGATTTGGTTGCCTTTGTCACTTTAGGAGAAACTGGCGGTGTCGTTTTTGAGTCATCTTGGACAGCTGAGGTCATCAAAGTAGATGCAGAACTGAAAATGGAAGAGCCAAAGCCAAACATTTTCCCACCAATTGATTCAGCAGCTTTTGCTGCTTCAGGCTGAGGTTTGGGACCACTAGATTTTAACATCCTTCCAGCTTCTTCTTTCGTTGGTGGTATATTACTCTTCTGTGGTCCAGTTTGATTTGTGTGGTCTGATGGTTTCTGAGGGCCTTGCTGAGGAACTTTCTGACCATCACCTGGAATGATATGTTTCTGATTTTCAGACCCTTTTGCTACTTCTGCCTTTGAGGGCTGCTCGGCTGACTTTTGTGGTTTCCGTTGAGGAGAGCCAATTGGTGAGGCCTCCTTAGATTTAGCAGATGTTGGAATGTCTTTCTGTTGGGAGGGCGTTTCCTTCTTTATGGCGCTGGCAGGTTTGCTCATCACAGGAGTTCCAGGAGGTTCAGATGCTCCTAGTGCTCTTTGTAC
The DNA here is from genome assembly GCA_006937965.1 of Callopanchax toddi. Classification (NCBI taxonomy): domain Eukaryota; kingdom Metazoa; phylum Chordata; class Actinopteri; order Cyprinodontiformes; family Nothobranchiidae; genus Callopanchax; species Callopanchax toddi. Next base: position 7,991 of record SSNR01000001.1, read on the forward strand.
CTGACAGTTGAGACATAACCACTCTTTCACCTAAAACCAAAACAAAAAAATACATCAGAATTGCTGCGTTTCAAAAGGATGCAATTTAATTTGAAAGAAACATAATAATCGTCATCTACAGAACTCCTATTATCTTACCTCTGTAACATTTGGCGAGGGATTAAACCCACATTGATTACAGACAGTGCTTCTACACTCAGTGCAGATGTTGTAGTTGGGGGGATCTTTGGTGCCCACATTGAGCTGCACTTTACAGAGAGGACAGGTTGAGTCGCCTTTCTTAGTAGAAACAGGTGAGGCTGAAGCTTTCTTTGGCAGTTCTGTTGAAGGTTTATCTGCTTTTGGCTGAGCTGCTGCTGGACCCATGGCTTGTTTTGGTTCCTGCGGTTGCTTCTCTTGCTCTTTTTTCTTGACAGTGGGCGATTTGGAGTCCTTTGCAGGTGTCATCTTGGGAGAAACTGGAGGCGTTATTTTGGACTCATCCTGAACAGCTGAAGTAATTAAAGTAGACGCAGAACTTAAGAAGGAGGAACCAAAACCAAACATTTTCCCGGTCACTGATTCTCCAGGTTTTGCAGCATCAGTTTGACCTTTAGGACCACCAAAACCAAAGAACCCCCCAGACTCTTGCACTGTGGCATTTCCCTGCTTTTGTGCAGTTTGAACCGTCTGTTTTGTTTGTGTCTGAGGACCTGGTCTCTGGCTCTCTTTCGGCGATTCCTGACCAGCAGCTGGTTTGGCCTCTTTACGACTGTCTGGCCTTTCAGCCTTGGCAGGTTGTGGTGGTGTTGATACATTTTTCTGAGGAGAGCCTGACACAGGTGTTTTTTGAGGTGCAGATTGTGCTGCTGTTGTCTTTTTAACCGAACTGGCTGGGGATGTGTCTCTCTGTGGTTCAATTCCTCCAGCAGCTCTCTTCACCTGGCAGTTTAGACAAAGCCACTCCTTTCCCTTCAAAACAAAACACACAAAGCAGCTATAAAAGGAAGTCTGTGTATTATGAGCTTCAAATTTGGCCACATAGAGAAGCAATTAGTAGAAGTGACCTATTCTGAACAGAAAACCAACAATTCATACTTACTAAAATGATTAAATACAGTGGGCAAAGAGTTTCACTGAGATAAATATGAACAAGGCTGATGGTCCTTGTGTTTTATTAATTACATCTTTGTAGGGCATATTCTTGCTTTTAGAATCAGAATCAGAATATTATTGTCAAGTAGTTATATATCCATGGAGAAATGAAAGAACCAAAGCTGAATATTTTCCCACCAATTGCAAAAATAGGCATTCTTTTTCTTTTATTGCTTGCAATGTCAAGAATATGAGCATATAGTAGAATATTTTGAGATCACTGCAAGAATATTTGTTCTGCAGATAAGGTCACATGTCACAGTGCATGCATGTCCTCTGCATTATAATGCAGTCATAATGCAAATGTCACATAAAATACACAACAGGAATTTTTATCTTGATCTTGATCAAGTAACTGTTCCAGTCATTTTTAGGCTGCCCAACAAGATGGAGTAGCCTTGGACTGTTCTTGGCAGAACAGATACTAACTTGAGTTACGGAGTCAAGTGTCAGGTCCTTTGTGCTTTAGGTTGCCATGTCTGCTTAGCCTGTGTGTGGTATTCCCTAGAATACTCAAACGTGTGTGTGAGTGTGTTTTAACATGAAGTAGTTAAAGTAAATATTTCTGACTAATACAGCGTTTGACACATCGTGGATGGTTAATGAGTTCTCTAAACGGCACAGTTTATTGAAATTCTGAGAAGAATTTCTCTTGAAATCCTGTATATAAGTCACCTCGCTGCAAAAGTCAATATAGCATCCAAAATAGATTCATTTGCATCCATGCTGCATCAGAGCAATTTGCCTTTTTGAAAAACTAGGAAGTTAACAAGTAAAATTAAATAATTTATGTCAATTTTAAACATTTTAAAAAGAATGTTGTCCCCAAAACTATAAATATATCTATAATTTGTAACAACTGCACATTTTAAATTGCCTGCATTATTTTTTCATCACATTCGTTTATTCTAAAACTAATTCATTCAGTGAATAATGCATGTCTTACCTCTTTAACATTTGGCATTGGGTTAAATCCACATTGATTGCAGACAGTACTTTTGCATTCAGTGCAGGTGTTGTAGTTAGGAGGATCCTTAGAGCCAACATTGAGCATCACCTTACAGATTGGACAAGTGGACTGGTCTTTGTTAGGAGCGTTCTGGGAGGCTGAAGCTGCCTTTGGAGCCTCTGCTGAGGACTTTTCCAGTTTACCCTGGCCTGCAGCCTGAGCCTTTGCCTGCTGAGGTTGCTGCTTCTTTTTCTCTTCTCCTTTTGCATCCTTTGCAGGTTGCATTTTAGGAGAAACTGGTGGCGTTTTGGGTTCATCCTGGACAGCTGATGCTATCAAAGTAGAGGCTGAGCTAAAAATGGAGGAACCAAACCCAAACATTTTCCCAGTCACTGACTCTTCTGCTTTTGCAGGTTCACTTTTAGCACCACCAAGGCCAAATAAACCACCTGATACCTGCTGGGGGGCGGTGGTGGTGGTACTGCTTTGAGTCTGTCCAGATTGACTGGTTGGTGGTGGTTTTTGAGTTCCTGATTTTTTCTGAGTCTCTGGAGTAGTTTTCTTCAGAGGTGCTGGACTGGTTTGTTTTAGATGATCTGGTTCTTTATCAGCTTCATCCTTCGCTGGCACTTTTATTGATTTAGACTGCATTATTTGTGATGAACCTGGTGCTGACGTTTCTTTTTTTATGGGTTGAAGGGGAGATGGGGTCCGGGTTTGTGGAGCAGAAACTTTGCTCGGGGAGGGCTTTTTAATGGGAGGTCCAGGCGGTTCAATAGTTCCTTGAGCTCTCTGTATTTGGCAGGTAAGACAAAGCCACTCACGACCCTGTGCCAAAAAAAAAAAACATGCAAGTTCAGTTAAAGTCCACATGATGCACAAAAAATATATTTATCAAAATTAGTTACAATCCCTTTAATCAAAAATAGGTTATTTATCAAGGACATCACTCTGACCCAATTATAAAAGTGGAGCAGATTCTTTAATTTCATGCCAATTTCAGGCAACTATAGAAATATGTTTAAAGATGTTGCAAAAGATCTGTTCTGAGCACTTAAAACAAACATTTTTTGCAGTAAAATCTCTATTAAAGAGACATTTGATCGCTTGAAATAATTCTATAATCTACACACTGGAAAATGAAATTCAAAGAGAAGCTTAAATTATAAAAGCATATGTCCCTCAATATATTTTCCACATTACAGGCAGTAAATTATTTTTCAAACAAAGAAAAGTCGTGAGAAAACATAAAAGAGAAAAAAATCTGAAATACTGAGTCACTACTTACGTCAGAGTCTGGAGGGCTGAAGCCACACAAGCTGCACGCCTCACTTTTACACTGCGTGCAGGTTTTATAGTTAGGTGGTTCCTTGGCATGAATATTGAGTTCGGTTGTGTTGCAGACTGGACACAATGTTTTAGGGCCCGTTTTTGACTGGGGCCTGCCTCTGGTTGCTCCCAGAGCTGGAGACCCTGCTGGAGTCACGTCAGGTGTTCCCAGTCCCCTCACACCTTGTTGTTTATCAGAGGCCTGAGGCTGAGGTGGACCTCTGACGCCTTTCTGTTGTCCCGCCTTTGCTGCATCCTGTTTTTGCTGCCCAGTTTTTGGTGACTGCTGTTCTGACCCAGCCTTTATGGACCCTTGTGTCCCAGTCTTTGCAGATTCTTGCTGCTGTGCACCAGTTTTAGCCGGACCACCCTTAGATGGAACCTGCTGTCTATCTGATGACACCTTGGGAGATTGTGGTTGTGCTCCTGGCTTTGGTGAACCCTGCTGTGGTGGTTGGTTTTTGGGGTGTCCTCTGTCTTGACTTGCAGGATCTTGTTGCCCCACAGGCTTATTAGTGGGTCCACTCTGTCTACTCCCCTGCAGCTGTGGTGATCCCTGTTTAGGAAGAGGCTGAGACTTTTGCATAGGGGGTCCTTGGCCTGACTTTTGGGGACCCTGCTCTTGTTGAGTCTCTTTTCCACGACCAATTCCAGACTGCTGCTCACCAGGAGGCTTCCTCCCTTGCTGGGAAGATGATTTTTTATCCCCCTCTCCATCATCTCCAAACAAACCAAACTTGTTCACAGCAGAAGACACAGCATTCAAGGGGTTGGCCCCGCTAAGAAATTTAGAAGAGAACATTGCCTCGTCGTCCTCCTCCTCACTGGAGCCGGAATCTACGGGACTGTCAGAGTCAGAGCAAGAACTGTCCCCTCCTCGTCCTGGCTCTCCAGCAGAGGCCTGGGATGGAGCCGCACCTGTAGAGAGGGCATCTACAGCCCTCCTGCTGTTGCTGCTACTGCTGCTGCTGCTGCTCCCTGGGCTCTCCTCGGGCTCAGCATCTACATCAGACTTCCTAAATACACGACAATCAAAAAGAAACAAGCTGTTAGATGACGAAACAATTTCAGGGGGTGTTGAGGACACATTTTATTTTAAAAATTCAGAAATATACCCAACAAATACAGTCTGAGGTAAGCTAATCAACCAAACAAAACTATAATGAATGATCAATGCAAGAAAACTGAATGTGCAGGAGACATAATCACATATCCACTGATTAAATGCAGTGGGCTTTTCACTCTCAAGTAATCAGTCACAGCTCAACTAAGACAACCATCAGTGTTGCATAACATGGTTAAAAGGTTTCCTTTTGAGAGGTGCATTATTATTCAAATCACTTAAGTGGACATTTGGCAAACCAAGGATTTACATTTGAATACACTGTAAATAAAGGAAGTGACAATATGTGTTTTTATCCAGGCTACAAAAAATATTCCATATGCATCTTATCGTTTGATTTAGTCTGCACCTACTGTTGCTTTCAGGACCACAGTCAGGATCTGAGCCACTAGGGTGATCAAGCTAGAAAACACTCTCTTTCTACTAGTGCAATAAAGACTAATGTGCAAGAACAAGGAGGATGTCTATTCCAATTAACCTGGCATCTAAATAAAAAAAAATCTAATAGATGTGCAAAGATTTCCAATCCAGATAGACTGAGCTGCTATTTTTTTCTACCTGAAACATATTCATCACCTCAGATTGCCTAGAAGTGGTGACATTTCATGCAGAGCATGTTTTACAGCAGCAAGACAAGTAAACACATGGAAACCTAGCGCTCTCTCTGGAGAAACTGCAGGCACATCCGGGTAGGGGCCCACCGAATTATGCATGAATACATTCAGACATGATACTTATGAGGAACAAATGCACAAATGACAAAACGTGCAAATATAAAGGTGTGTGAGTAAGTCTTCCTAAAAAGGTGATTACAGCTGTTTTTATCCATATTTAATGCTCAAGCATCATCCGCTATAGGCGGATCTAAAGCATAAACAGCAGTTTAGATCTATGGAAAACAACCCTCATGACGCCCGACCGTTCTGGGAGAGTACACGTTAGTCCGCAGAGAGGTGATGACAAGTGGAGTGTGAGGAGGGGGGAAACAGGAAACCTCATCAGCATTATGTGTCCTTGATAGTAGGGAAAGTCTGATGATTTAATCATCCCAAACAAGTCTAAAACAGCGATGAAGCCGAGCGAAAATCCCTGTCATCGCTGCAAATTTTACGACACCATCTGCCATCAGCCCCGTGTTCCCCCCCCCCCCACCACCACCCCCTGCTCATTCCCTCCCATCCTCCTGCAGCCGAGCATCCTTCACCCTCCGCGGTCACAATGTCAAACACGAACGCGCGGAATCCCTGCGAGAACCGAGCGGGTCCGTACCTCCATCAGCGGCCGATCCGTCTCCTCCATCCTCCTCCTCGGAGCTCGTCGGATATCCCCCCTCCACCCCCTTCAGCTCAGTGCCAGGCTTCCGCCGACGGATGGAGGGCATGGGGCAGCAGATTGAGAGGCGATCAGAGAAGCACTCCGCCTCCCGCGCTACTGCGCAGGCGCCGCATCTGACAGGTGATCACAATATATATCACGCACGGAAATTGAAATTAAAAGGGACAAGCGATTTATGTCCGCCGGAGTCACGTGTGATCAGCAGCCAAAGAGAGACCCCCCACCCCTCCCTCGACCCCCACACCCCCGCGTGATCTACTACTGCGCATTTTGTTGGATGTATTTGAAATGTCATCGTGATCACGAGCTGTTAAAGGCCGAGCCACAGAGCAACATCAGGAGTGTTCACGTCACTGATCACTCTAATACAATGTCTTCTGCTTGAGTTGTAATCAGTACATGAACTAAAGAGACATCTGTTTTTATCTGTTGGTGATTGATTGCAGACAGCACTTGTTGTGTTTTTGTGCAGATTAATGCCACTACAGTCATAAAATAGTCTAGTGATGAGATTTATTTTATAAAAATATTTGTATGCCTCAAAGGATAAAATGAAAAATAAATCTTGCACATGGATAAATCTTTCATCTCATGCAATCAGCTGCCTCTTTATTCACCTAATCAACCAATCACATGGCAGAAACTCAAGTGCTGACATTCAAATGAATGATGATACTTTGAATGTGGTGTGATTGTTGTTGTTTATTTCAGAAAAAGCTGATCTATTGGGATTTTCACCCACAACCATCTCAAGGGACTATAAAGGATGTCCCATGATGTACATCCCTTTATGACCAGAGTGGACCATCTTCTGAAGACTACTTCCTTCAAGATCAGGACTCCCAGCAGCCTCCACAGTCATCTCAATCCAGAACCTTTGAGGTGTGGTTGAATGGGAGATTCACATTATTAATGTACAGCCTACAAATCTGCAGCAGTTGTGTGATCTGAGAAATGTTTCCAACACCTTATTGAATTTATCACACAAAGAAGGCTGCTCTATAGGAAAAGGGGTCCAACCTGCAACAGAATGTAATGTAAGCAACAAATAACCCATTCTTTTTATTGTCTTGACTTTCTAATACATGCCTTTTATTACAGCCTTTTAGTTTGAGTCTCAGTTTAAATAAAATATTAAATATTAAAAATTGATGGCATTGATTTTATCCTCATTTCTCCACTACTACCCCCTTTTTACTACACTTTCTTACGAGTTTAATTCTGAAGTCTCTGGTTGCATTTTCATTTGCCGAGGGCTTAAAAGAGGTGCATGAATGATGGCATAAAGACACAAATGTGTGAAGCTTCAGTGTGTGTAAATCCAATTTTCCTGTAGCACTGGAGGAAATCTTTTTTTCTGTCACAGAATCATTTTACAGAGTAGATGTGATGCAGACATGCCGATTTTATTCTCATTTAGAAAAAAAATGTTTTACTGCCTTCGTAGTTTAATCTATATGGGTTATTTAAATAGATTTTTAGATGCAGTTTTGTACTCCACAGCTATGTTTGAAGCTCTTTATTGTCAGAGTTGATCCATTTTGGTTATTTTCTTTCATTCATTTAAAAAATATATAAGCTAGAAAATTATGTTTCAGCAAGAAACATTTCCTACAATATTCAAATAAACCAAAAACAAACTATCTTTATATATTTTATAACAGAAAATTCATCAGTACTTGTTTTGTCCACCATGTTTTAACAGTTGCTTGCCCCCCACACCAACATGCAAATTTACACAGTGCCTGCAGCAGAGGAAGAGCGAGGAAAAGCGTGGAAAGCGTGAGTGAGATGTGTGGGAATAATGGAGAGCAAGTGTTGTGTGGGTGTGTGGAAGAGTTACGTCATCCGTGATGCTCCTCACGCATCACGGATGCCACAGCCTTTCTTTGGAAAGTGCCAGATTTGGCTTCACTGTACACACCAACACAAACACACACACATATATGGAAACATTCATCAGCACAATCTCCATCTGGGGATGAGGCTGTAACTTTGCTGTGGGCTCATACGTGGTCCGGAAATCCTCCAAGTAGCCTAATCTTTGATAATTTATCTCTGCCTCATCCTCCTAATCCGATACTTTTTCTTCTGAATACTAAGTAGTTTCTCTCTTTATGTATTTTTGTGGTGTTTTAGAATAAAACCCACAATCTGCTAATTAGTCTTTCTGCCTTCGAATGACACTACTTGCTATATTTGTTAAAAGACAGTGACAAGAATCAATACGTCCTGACTTTGTGTTTGGGGCTTTTTTTAATATGTATGCTTCTCAATAAGACGCCCGCCCCGCTTATGTTTCTGTGGATTATTCAGCATTATACCTGACTAAAACAGGCTAACTGCATCTCAGAAAATGGTCCTTTTAAGAACAAATGTCCACCTAAAACTGTTGATTCATTATTGCTTTCATGCCTTCAACAGCTTGTTTCTGTTCAGGGTCACAGAGAACTGCTGCCTATCTCCAGCTGTCAGAGAGGTCACCAGTCATCACAGGGCAACATAGAGACATAAAAGACAGACAACCTTTCACACACTCATGCCTAGTGGTGATTTCAAGTAGCCAGTTAGCCTAACATGCATGTTTGTGGTCTGTGGGAGGAAATTGGATGAGGAGAATATAAAAACTCTGCAAAAAAAACAAAAATTTGCTGCAAAGTAACAGCACAGCCAACTGAGCTACCATGCAACCCATTTAAACTGCTCAAACCTTAAAATGTTAACTGTTCAATAAACTGTTATGTTGCATCACTTTATCATCAGTTTGGTTACTGTATGTTGCGGGATTTGTACTTTAATTTCACATGCAACAATTTCTTAATTACTGCAGCCCATGTTCCAAAACTGTCTTTAGGCTAAATAACCATTTTAAAAAACATTGGACATAGCAGTGATGCACTGGCAAAGTTTTAAATGGGGCAATAATGTGAAGTGGCAGAAGTTTCATAATAAAAGGTCTAAAAGTAGCAGTTAGCTTGACTCTCCAACAAGATTTATATTCTGGATTTTCACTTTTTTAAAAAGTTTTCTGACTGCTGTTTAAATCAGGTAAGATACTGACTGGTCAGGACCACTCCACAGAAACACAATACAGAAACATTTGAAGTAAACATTTAGACTTTATCATTCAATTGTACTGGACCTGGAATAAATAAAAGGTTCTGCCTGCTGAGGAGCACAAATTATTCCAAGATGCAAAAGCTATTTAATACCTTGCTGCTTTAAAAGCCTTTACAGTACATACAACGAACAATTCCCAAAATATACTTGATATCGGCTAAATCAGAAATTGTGTGAATATGACAACCTAAACAATTCTAATCTCCATCCGTCTTGGTGATGTCATTTTCTTGGGTGTCAAAATTCAACAAAAATCAAAATGAAAGTTTGCCTGAATCTTTGATCCAAAGTAATGAATAAATAAGAATTATTTCAGGGAAAATGTTCAATATCTTGGCACTGACACTAAATATATCAGATGCTTATTTTCTTTTTCCTGAACCACAGCTGACCCCTGTGCTCAATCCTAATTCCTGTTCTCCAAAATAACAGACACATGTGGGTATTTCCCATGAGGCAGTTGACCACATGTCTCTGCAGCTGTTTGTTCTGCAGTTCTGCCTTTTTGCTCATTCATCATTTAAATGTCGCACTGAATATCCTTTTTTCCTCTTTTATGCACAAGTGAACTTCATCCCAGCACTCACAAACCTCCCTGTCCTCTCTCTCTCTTTTCTCAGTACTCTCAGTAAGTAAACCAATAAATAGATGCACCTATTTCACTCTCAATTAAATTAGTCTGCAGCACAATGGTCCTCAACTGTTTCAAACTTGCACAATTCCCATGGATGCAACTTTCACAACAACAACCCTTTACAATTGCTGTCTTTTTCCTTCTCTAAATTAATTAATTAAGGAACTATTTTCTGAAAAGACACACCTCTGTCGTTGACCCTTGAGGAAGGCAAAGCAGTTTTTCCCCGGCATGGTTTTCTCTGGAGAAGAGCCGGAGCTCTGTGGAGCATTAACCTGCATGGAGGCGTGCAGATGTCCTCTCTGGGTTTTAGTGCTCTTTTTTTGCAGAGCCACCAGGTAATCTATACAGTAACCCGATCAGACACGCTTTGTCAGTGTCATTAAATTTACATATGTTCCCCCTGAAAGAAGGGAAACTATGGACTTATAATTCTCTGGATGGAATTGAAGGAATAGAGTGCAGATGTAAGCTGGTTATTTTGCAGGGGGGGGGTTCAAACCAAAATCAGTGATGCAAACCGGTGTTGTGTTAAAAAATGTGCATGATGTGAGAACCTCTCCTCCTTGCATGCACAGCATCTTTCTAGAGCGCAAGCCTCTGAAGCCACCAGGCCCTGATTTTATTATTTTTTTTGCCAGTGAGTGACCGCTGCTGCCTCCCATACTAAAAATACTCTTAAAGAAACAGCGTTGACAAGACATCAGAGTGAAACCTTATCAGGTGCTTTCGTAGTTCTTATCTCACGCTTGTTTTTTCTCCCCCACCAGCCCCTCCCCCACTGCTATGTCACAAGGGAATTCAGAGGATAACGCAGCAGCCCCTCCACCCCCAAAATCCTACAAATCACTGAGGCGGATATCGCTGTAGATCAGAGTGGCAAAGAAAGGCAATGGATGAGGATGGAATGAGAATGAGACGGGACATAAACACATCTGGTTTGGCTGGAAGGAACTGGCCTGAATAGATAAGTGCAATAAATAAAGATAAGATAAGCAGGTAAAGGAATGTTGTAAGAGCACAAACGGAAAGGTGACTCATTTATGCCTTTTCAGTGACTGACAATACAGAGATCTGCTTTTTTACAGGAGCTGACATATACTTCTTGCTTACTGTTTTTCCCTCCTTCAGACACATATTATTAATGCAATAGTCTCTAATGTCAAAAAGAAGGTGCATATACATTCTATTTGCAGCAATCCTTTACCACAAACCAAACAACCATGTAATATTCCAAATACAGCAACAAAACTATAAAGTAAAAACTGAAATGTTTTTCTTTTTTTCTATTCTCCACCTAACCAGGCCAGGTTATAACAATAAATTGCTCAGAATGTTTCAGGTTTAGTGATATTGTCTAGACAGCAGGCTGTTTATAATTGAAGAGGTGTAAAAGAAGACCTGGTTTTAGACTACCAGCAGGCGTGTACAGTGTCCATCAGAGGTCACCTGTCTTCACAACATTTAATGCAACCATAAGACAAATATAGTCATATTTTTTTAATATAAACACTTTTCATTCAGTATATTTATTTTTAACAATCAGATAAACATTATTCAGGTGTGTTTTGAAAGTATTCTTCACTTATAAACTTTAAGGTGTCTGATTTCTGAGTGTTTTGAGTGTCAATTTGAATTCTGTTTATTATAGGAGTTTATTATAAGAGTGTTTAATTTGTAATAGATCTTGTGACAGACTGAAAAACACATTTGCTCATTTGATTGCGGAATTTAATGAACTCTGAAGAATAAAATGGATCTCTTTTTGTTCCATCAGAACATCATTCCCTAGTATCACCTTCACTAGTACCTGCTTGGTGTAAATATTGAACAGCATAAGAGCTGTTTCGTGTTCCATGTGTGAGTGTGTGTGCACATGCGTGTGCACACCTGTATCTGTGAGTGCATTCAAGTGCGATTTAGTATGCACACTGTACTCAACCTGCTCTGGGAGAGGATCCATTCTCTCATCAAATATTCACCAACCACAGGCTCCCAGCTGGCTCCTGCTGAAATGCTCACACACACACACAAGCGCACACACACTGCTGTGCTAGTAGTTACTTGTGTATTCAGTTAAAAAAGTGACCCATAAAACATCAAAATAGTTCTTTTTGTGACTCATTTCTCCACATTTATGTGTTTGCTGACACATGTTTGTGCACAATGGTTGAAAAACGCCCCAACAACACCTGCTGTTTTCATGCATAATTTAAGAACTTCTTTTTTTTCACATTTGGTTCAAAACTATTATGTATATTTAATGTTGCTATAGCCACAAAGTTGATATCCAACATTATAAATGTTACTTTAAAAGGTCCTTTTTTACCACTCACTATATAATATTTATTTTCCCATACTCTCTCTGTTGTCACTCTGATGTTTAACATTTGAGGCCAGTTTAATTCGACTTACAGAGCATTAGCACCCGCAGGACAATTTCAAAGTTTCTGAAAGTGTTATGAAGGATGAGAAATCTGCTTAAGGCTTTTAATTAAATCTCTCACATAAATCCTCGACTTTCTCAGGATAAATCTGTCCTCTGTTGCAACATCTGTTGTGCAACCTTCAGCGGTATATCACTGTGTTTCAGTCTGGAGCACATGTCTAATTCAGAACTGAGTCAAATATTTTATTATCTCCTCACTGCAGTGGAGGAGAGAAGCAGTGCGCTGCATCTTTATCAATGCATCACAGTCGCTTGTGTTTGATTTGAAATGACTGAATTATGAGCAAATGATCATGTTATTACTGAGTAAGTCATTCTGATTCTAAAACGTTCTTGCTGTTTTTTATGAGACACGTTAACTTTCTGTAGATCTGAAGGCGGTCCAGTGCTATTATACAGCTTTTTATTAAGGAATTAATCAAATGAGCCATTGATTAAGAAAAATAACTATTCAACCTGGCCTCCATCCAGTTAAATCCTGTTGATTTTTTCTGTATATTTGATAGAAGATGGACAGATTGTGAGAATGCATCATCTCTTACTGATTAGATTTCGTGTCTCATCGAACTCTCGACTCACTCCAGTGGATCAGGCAAACATTCGGTTTGCAGCAGAACCAACATGAATATATTTGTGCATCTCCGGAGAAGAAAACTAAGAAATTCTTGCTCCTGCACTCCAAGCCTGGGAGTAGAGTTCATATCAGTGTATTTATAGTCAGGTTTTCATCTCTGATATCCCTGTGAAACTACAGCATCACTTCTGTTTTGATGTGTATTTCTAGATTTTCTGTTTCCCTCGGCATGTAGACCCAGTATGCTGTATGTTGTTTGACAGTGTGTGCTGTTTATTTTGAACAATCTTGGCCAGCTGTTGGGGCTGACAGGGTGCAAAGGTCAGAGTGACGCAACGAGAAAAATGGAGGGATAAACGAAAGGATTAGAGGAACGAACAACCCCCGCAGGGACACAAATGGAGTGATTACAGCCAACTTAATGGCACTGCATTTACTGTCGCACTCGTGCACACACACTAATGAACCGGGTATTTTTGCCTCTGAACATAACACGCAGCAATGCATCCAGTTGTGGAGACATTATCTGCATTGGTGCATTTTCATTTTCAGACTTTCTAGTAAAAAAAAAAGAAGATGAGTGGAAATGAATCGTGCAAGACATGCTTGAATTTAGCACCATTATGTTCTCAGATATAGGCAGCATGAAGATTACGAGACCCAGGAGAGGAAGACTTCAGGGTCATTAAGCACAGATTCCTTCATCACACACCTTTCTGTGTCCTTTCCCTTCTCACTGCTTCCTTCACTTCACACCCTCGTCCTCTCACTGACTCACTCTTCCTTTTCTACTTTCCCTTGGCTCTCAGTAGTAGGAGAAAGCCCGATGATCTACACCTCCCATCTTTCTCACTCTCTCGCCTGTCCTCTCTAAGACTTTTGTGTCTAGTGAGGAATCGGAGCTGTGGGAAACATCACAGGAGGTTGGGTGGTGGGCATCTTTTATACAAGCACAAAAAAACCTCTCTGGGATCGAAGCAATATGCATGGTAAGCAGCGAATCGAGCTAAATTAGTGGTCTGATTTTGTTTTATTATCTAGTCATGGTGACTGGGTGAGCCATGTGAAGAAAGAGAGATCACAGAAAACAGATGAGTAAACAGACAGCAGTCCAAACACTGCTGATTATCTAACAGAATGGCTGCCAGTGCCAAGGGACAATACTACCTCTGCAACAGCTGTGTTAGAGAGATACCACACTGTACATGTTGACAAGAGTCAAAGGATTTGATGCTGTTTCAGTTGGTGCTTTTTTTTTTGTTTGTATAATTATTTTGAGCCATAAACATGAAATTAAAATTCTGAACCCCTTTGGTTTGACCGACCCCGAACCTGTTCATAAATGTGAAAAAATGATGACCATTAACATTCACTTGTTATGCTTTTAGAGACAGGAAAATATAGGTTCATACAGCAGCATTTTAGGGCCAATAAAAAAAAAGATTAATATTCTGTTGAAATGTTGAAATTAAGTTCATGAAGAATAAAAGCAAAGGTGAACCCACATGTGCTCTGGAACCTGACTTTATGTTCAGTTTTTGAACATTTTTATTTTATTCAAGGGTTCTGGGTGAGATTTTAACAGGTTATCTAAAAAAAAAATATCTCAGATCAATATCTTAAATGACTTCAAGGTGCAGTTACTCCTATTGCAGTAAGTCACATGACTTCCTTCAATCCTGTACAATAAGTTGCAAACACAGAAAAATGTCCAAGTCCATTAAAGAAAGCTAAACACGATGGGAAATCGGAAAGAATTTAGATTTTTTTTTTTCGTTTTGTTTTTTGTTTGAGCAGAATTTTTCCTTCTCATGTTTTATTCTTCTAAGTGACCCTAATATACTGTCATGCACATCCTGTCTCAGCACACAAAAAAAGAATCAACAGACTTAAATCCTTACAAACACAACTGTGTACATTTGATTAAAAACACAGAATGCAACAACAGTGTTTTATTTTTAGGGTTCTATTCTTTTTCTTACTGAAATCAACATAAATGAGGTAAGTTTAATATGTTAGCAGGTTGCATTTATTTGAGATATGAATGTAAAAGATAATTTTACAAGATCACATAATTCTTAGCTGTGACTATTCTGTTAGTATATTATCATATTAGACAATTTTCTAAATAAACCTTCTGATTTGCTTTTCCATGTTTTATTTAATGTTGTAGCTCTGATGATCCCATTTGTTAACATCTATCCATCACTGTCTGAGCTGCCATGCTTATTGGCTTATTTCTCATTATTTTCAGTTTCATATGTCTCTTTCTTCTACTATATATAACACATCTCTTCATTAGGCCTGACAGGTTATCAATCATTATTTTCCGAATTACTTGCAGCATTTTGATTATAAGAAGCTGATATAGCTAATGAGGTCTTGACTTGTGGGAAAAAGTTATTGGGTCAGATTTATGTGAGACAGAATGACATTTTTCAAGAGGTCTCCAAGTCAGAACTGTTTCAATCTGTTGCCTAGCAACCATCTGTGCTTCAACCATTGACACAAATATAGATGAAGCCTTTTTGCCTTATTTAGCTGTGAACCCAGATTATCCAGAACATTATAAATATAAATGACGGGTGCTTGAGAACTGCATGTGGGGACCTGCACACAATTTTGATTGTTTTTAGGCATCACATAACTAATTATGACTAGAAAGATGAACATAGATCAGCAAGGTAAAAACTATACAAATCAAAACCCATAAAATATGATCTGAGGTGGATTTTATTTGTTAGTCAGGACAGTGTTCAATTCATTTACACAGAGTGGGCGGGGCTTAACTCTTAAAAGCCTGAAATATAACTCATTGACTAATATTAATATAACAACTATAGTCTATTAATCAGTTGTGCTATGTCATTTATAACAATTTAATAATTTTAGCTCTGGAATGTTTTTTAATCATGCTAAATTTGTTACAGGAAACAAGAAGGGGCAAAAACCTATACTGCAGCCAGCCACCAGGGGGCAATTTAGTTCCTTTTACAGTAACATCACCTTCTACTTTACATTCACTTTTATTATACACATTGATGGCTTCAACTTCTTTTGATTTTCTTTGTCATTCTCTCTGTTTTATTATTATTTTTAAACACATACTGATGATCACAGACATGCCAATATACTTACTGTGAATATTGAATAAAATATTTAATATTTAATTAGAAATAGTCAGAGGAAAGATGTACACATTCAGTATTACACGGAGCTTAAAAGATGTTGACAGATATCTAGATAAATCTTTGAATGAATACAAGGCTGGACTTTTTTTTACAAAAAAAAAAAAAAAGAAACAATAAAGCAAAATAAATAAAATATTCCTGCCAAAATTGATATGATCATAAGCCATACTTGTCTGACAGCAGTATGGTGTTGTAGATTAGTACATTTTGTCCACTTCCCACTGCTTCAAAGCCTTTTCTTCCCTGTGTGACATTTTCATTTGTAACAAAGCGTTCTGGTGCACTGACTCCTGATGAAAACAGCACTGGGAGAGGGTGATAATGGAAAAACAGAAAAGGCAGTAGAGTCACAGAAACATGTTCAACACTCATGCTCACTGCGATGACCTTTGACATTTTGATTCCCTTGTAGATCAATGAAACAGTACATTTTACCTCATTACAAAGGTGTCTTGACCGATAACATGCATTTGTCCACAAACCTGGCCATGTGGCATTTTAGTAAAGTCAAAACATCAATCATGAATTCAAAGTTTGCTTTCTTTGATCACAGAGGAGGGTGAGAAGGCACCTTTAAGCTTTACTGAAAGAATCAGTCCCATGTTGTATTAGAATGTGATTAGTGAGTCCAGGTACCAACCTAACAGTGTTTAAACTTAACAGAAAGAGAAGAGGGGGCTTTGATGAGGAAGGTAGTTGAACTGGTTCGGAGCCTGTTGCTATGGCAGCCATGTGGAATAAATCAGCAGCATGAATTCCATTCACAGATGCATTCAGCTCCCCACTGACTCAGGTGGACCTAGACAGAATATGAATTAGTAGACATCCTGGTGAGCACAACATGAGGGAAAAGACCATTTTTATCTGTAGGGTCATAAATATTTCCTTTGAGTTTTAGTAACATAAAATCCACTAATTGTTGATTCAGCTGTTTTACACTTCTTTTTTTTTTTTTGCAGGATGGATGCAGGTTTGAAGCCTTTCCAGCTGCAGTACTGAGAAAGGTGCAGTCCAACACAGGGCCAACACAGAGGCAAACCATGCATGGTCACACTCACAAATGCAGACCCACCGTTCATATTTTATAACCATGAAAGGAAGCCAAAATAATAAAAAAAAAATACCTGATCCATAATTAGAGCTTAAATAATAATGATTTTAGAAGTACTGCATTTTACTTGCCTAAAACACACAAACAACTGCAATTTTGCTTACCAAATTCTACCAACAGTGACGGTTTATAAAAAAACATGCAGAGTTTCTAACTGCAGATTTGTATGATAGTAAAAAGTAAAACAAGGAAAAATAAAGTCATTATCTATTTGTTTTTTGTACAAAAAGAAAGCTAAATGCTAACATTTTTCTGTGACGCTGGTCTAAAGTAATGATGCACTTTTTATATACATACACACCCACAGCTCTTTTTGTGAGTATGCATTGATAGAGGAATATTTAATAACACAAGTTATGGTTGTAAATGCAGAACATTTTAATTACTTTATGGAATTGAATAAATTTAGATACTTGTCTACAGAATTTGACATGTTTATTCAAGATGAACCAGTGATGGATTTGAGCACCAACACCAACTTAATATTATTGTACAGCTCTGACCTGCCAATGCAGAATCTGTCCATTTCCAATTCATCTCAAATTTTCAATTTCTGATTAAAGCGGCACTCCGGAGGATTTCATCAGGAGAGCAGTTTTTGAATCTAGCGTCCAAAGGCTCCTCCTCAAAACATCTCGACACGCGCGTCCGGTCGCGTGTGCACGCGGCGCATATACTTCGGACATGAACTGTAGAGCTCAATGTGTAGGGTTTAATCACTCACAGTTCACAATCTTATTCCAACAATACTACGAGGGTCTGAAGAGCCCTCTCTGTCCCTGCTGCTTCTGATATTAGCTCTGTTAGCAGAGAGCTGCTGCTGGACTCTGAAGCTGAACTTGACTCGGCCCTGGATGAACTTTCTGACCAAAATAAACGCATAATCCTGTCAAGCCTTGCCATTCTGTGAGGTGAAAGGTTTAAAAATTAAAATAAATCCATCTTTAGCTGGAGAATGGGTAGGTTTTTAGTAGAAATGAGCCGTGAGTCCTCAGTGAACGGCTGAGACGGCAGAGAAACACACGGAGCGTCCTGTACGACAGCGCCCCCTACTGGTACAGGTTTGGTCGATGCGCGTGCATGTTCAGACAATGCAGAAATTTGAATTTCATTGGCTGAAAAATGTCGGCGGCAAGAAAAAATGGAAAGGGGTCTCTAGGAGGAAGGAGGGTCTTCATCAGAATGACAGATGTTGTGGAACTCAACCCATAGATCATAGTTTAGACCTGAAATATCATTTAAAACATTTAGAAAACTTTGATACAGAGAAAAATGCTCCAGAGTGCCGCTTTAACATAAAAATTATTAATCTGTATATCAAACTTTCACATGTTAGTGGTAGAGTGTATTACTTAGTGATGTTGAGTTCATGGACTGCAGGAAATGTCAGATTCTTTATTTGCTGCTTACACTGAAAAAAGAGAATAGTTGAACCAACTTAACTGAATTGCTTCAATTGGTAACAAGCAATTGAATTAAGTTTATCCAACTTAAATTAAAAAATTCATACCTAGTAATTTAAGTTAGATAAACTTAATTCAATTGCTTGTTACCAACTGAAGCAATTCAATTAAGTTCATTCAACCTTTTCTTTTTACAGTGTAGCAATGATGCATTTAAAAGTAAAGAATCTGAATCATTTTTCCCGACTGGCCAATTCTTTGGTGCATGATTTTATACATTTTTTACAGGTCTGTTCATATGCACATAATATATGTTGTCATTACTTTAGCTAATGCACAGAGGTGACAGCATAGGAAGAAAATCTTGCTTTTAATAACAGACAATTTTCAAGGCCAGAGTAGACAGAATATTTACACAATATTGAAGTTTTACTTTAAGAATATTCAAGGATTATGTTGATATAAGGTCTTGTTATGAATAATCTATAGACAGCATAGAAACAATACAGTGACAAAACCAATAAATAATGCACAAAATAAAATAAAAAATACAAGATTCTGCAGAGCACAGCAATTCGTACAACCTCTAGAGTCTTTTTACTGTAACGTCAGGCTATTTTCTGTCATCCGAGCATCAAATGAATATTCATAACAGTCAGTTTGGCTAATGACATGCTAGGATGGCCAGTGTAGCATTAATTCGTTGTGGAAAATGAGATGTACATTGCTGTTTGTGGAGCTAATTATGCGTCCCATCTGCAACATCAGATGGAAGGGTGTCGAACAAATAAGAGGTGATGAAGGGAGAAAAAAGCTGGAAAAAGAAGACAACTACAACAGAGTAAAATAAATATCTGCACAGAAATAAACCAGGATAAGTGCAAAAAATAATTTGCACAAAGGTGTTGATGCACTGGATTAAACTGCATGAAGTATAAATAACTAAATAAAGCAGGTTTTGTAAGTGCATAAATAAAGTCACCGTGTTGTTTTAGGTGGAACCATGGCTATTGTAACCACACATCCTACATCCATGATCAAAATACATTTTAAATAAGCAGTATTATATTATAGAGCTCAAAGTATTTTCACTGTACAAAATAAAAGAACAACAATCCCAAGTTTTAGCATCATAACAGCAAAATAAAAACATACTGAAACAGAAAAATATAATAATTTAACATGCTATTACAAAAGAATAAAGGCGTTAGCTTTAACTTTCTTATCTTCTTATTTAAAATATACATAAAATGTTTGTATTTTCTAGGGTTTTTGCATGAAGCAGTCTGTGAGTTTTGATTGACAGCAGGGTTTTGGATTCATGTGTCTCTCTGATCAGAGGCAACTTTATCTGTTGTCCATTCGCCTCACCGGGGTCTCTGCTCTGACTGTGATGGTTTTAGAGTTCAGCATCTGCAGCCAATGATAAATTTATACACAAAACAAAGATGTTGCTTCTGAAATCTGCAAAAAGACATAAATGGAGCTACAATCATGAAGCAGTCTGCTACGCTGTTTTTTTCTGTTGCTGCTCTATTTTTTTTTAATAAAGCAAAATCCTCTTGCATGACGCAAACTGAGTGACCTTTAGACCATGTGTGTGTGTGTGTGTGTGTATATACATGCAGTGAGTTGTGTGTTCTCAGGTGTGTCTGGGAGCTCTGTGGGAGTTCTCATCACCCTTCCCTTTTCCTTTCTTGTCACCACCCAGAGAGACGTACTTCCTTTTGGTCTTTTTGCGCTTCTTATCAGAGCACCACACTCTCTCGCAGTACTCCTCGACTTTCTGAGCGTCGCCGTAGCCGATTAGCTGGAGGAACTCCTTGTACCACAGCCTGGAGTTGGGAGCCGGGGCCGAGGGGGGCAGCGGAGACCTGGGGCCGACGCTGGGACCTGGTGCAGGTGCCAATATGGAGTGGCATCGTTCTCCCTCTCCGTCGTTAGCTGTGCGGATCGCTGACTCCAACCTCTCCCCTTTGAGCACGTGTAGGCTGATGCGTAGTAGCGTGTGCACATATCCGTGCTCAACAGTCTGGCACACGTACACGCCAGCGTCTGAGCTCCTCACACGTAAGAACAGCAGCCCGTGGGAGGTCATGATGGTCCGCTCGTCACCTCGAACCTTCACAAAGAAAAAAATAAAGGAAATCTGTTTTTTCCAAACCACTAATGAAGTAATTATTAAAATCAAGACAACAAGTTAATTGAGAAACTGCTTCACATAAGAGCTCCCTAAAGAAACTGTAATTAATGAATCAGGGAGGGTGAGCACTTTAACAGTTCAACCAATACAGTGACTAATGTACTCCAAGCACAGTCTGTTAGAATCTAACCACTAATCTAAATTTTAAGGCATTTGAAACCGTCCAGAACCCTAGTGCAGAATCAATTTAGAAAGCTGCTACTGTCTATTGCTGCCTTTGCCATGAAAGTCCACTTCATAATCCCAACATGTTGGAGGAAAATGAGTCAGAATCTGCAGATTTACAGCAATAAATGGAATAAATACATTTCCAGAAGAGGAGAAGACAAAATAATGTAGAACCGAGGGTTCCGAGGGTTAAAATCTGTGTATCAAAAGGTCATCGTTAGCTTTTCTGTTTTTAATTATTAGATCGGTGATGAAATATATGCATGAATTCACCTCATGTCTCTCTCCTTCTTTCTGTAAGAACCAGAGGACCTTGGCTTGAAGTGATCGAGGGACGCATTCAAGTAAAGTGCTGTTGCTCTCCACGCTGTAGATGAGCCTCTCCTCAGCTCTCTGCCATTGTTCATCTACACACACACACACACACACACACACACACACATCATAAAAGATAGTGAGGCAAGAATGATGGCAATTGACTGCAGTGACCTTTCATCAGACGGATAATGTAAGGCTGATTGTTTCCCTGCTACAGTACATGCACACTGACCTCCAGCTGAAACAGCTCATGAAGAGGTTTCTTTTTGTTTCAAATATCAGCATCGCTGCAGTATTTGGCCAACTATTCCTCTTACGCTCACACACCATTCCAAATGCACTTTTCACAGTCATTTTCTACACTAACCATCAATTTGCAGCCCATTGCACAGCTGTGCGGCGTTGCCATGGCGAACATCCTGCCGTCTGAATCGCCTGCTGCAGACAGTAAGCGAAAAGGAATCACTTTAAACATGTGATGAAAGCATGAGAGATGGGGTGAATTGAGAGAGAGCGAGTTCAATTGGGAGAAAGATGTAGAGGGGAAAGATAAAAGAGGAAGAGGATGAACATGCGGAAAGGCCTTACGTAACACCTGACTGCCGTGCTTCTGATTAACTACTCGGCAACCGGCGTCACAGACTTGTGACTTTTAGGGCATAAGAAGGGACTGGAGGAGGTGTGAACAGCTGACACCACCCATAAACATCTGCAGAGAAAGTGTGTGTGTTGATACCTTTTGGTGTAAACTCCAGCAGGGTAGAATCTGGAGCAAGTGAGACCATCCCAGGCACAGTATGGGTCTCTGGCCAGACAACAATCAGCACACTCCGAGCCGTAGAGGTCACACTGATGCAGTCTAACTTGTGCAACACCCACTTCTGACCCCACGTACAGCTGTTGCTGTGGAAACAAAGATATGGCCCACTGATTGTAAATTTTACTGGAATCAGATGTCTACACAATCTATTCTGTCTTTTTCTCATCCAACTGGGCTACTTAATCATAAGTAGGTTACATTACATTTAAATGGTGTCAGTTCTGTGTTGCAAAGTGTTCAAAGGATGTCACCTTGTGGCTAAAGAGCAAAACTGCAGATACAATTAAAGCACATGACAACAATTCTCTTACCCGTTTAGGTGATATAATGATCTCTCTGATTGGTACTGGAACCTGAAAGGATCATTCAATAATGAAAATAAAGAAATAGCTGAAAATTCATGGGTTCATTTATAATAAAGTTTTGTCTTTCATCATGCTTTTATTTATCCTTAAACAAGATTAATAAAAACATCTACTGCTCTCAGAGTTGCTTTTATGTGACATATCAAAATAACATATTTCAGTAAGAGCTTCTTTTGATGCCCTGTGAAAATTAAGATGGAAAAGAAGTAATATAAACATTTTACAGTATTAACTTTAGCCGTTTGAAGTGTGTTTCTTTGATAATTCTGGTATAATTTTGTGGTTATTTGCAGCTGTTTCTTTCTGGTTTGAATTTCATGTTGATGCATCCAGAATAACCATCAAACATGACATTTATGACATTGTAAAGATGTTAAAATAGTATTTGTTTAAGCTGCCATGACATGTACATGCCAGGAGAATAAAATTCTTTGTAAGTGGCTGTATGATCACAACTACAGTAGATACTCTTTTTCCAAACTGAGGCCGTTCAAAAGTTTTCCATTACAGAAAATATATCAAGAATCCTTTCCACAGAATCTTACAACAAAAGAAGTGAACCTTAATGTCTATCAAAATGAATGCAAATGTTAGTTGGATTTTCTATCATATGGGGGGAAATATCATTATTGCTAAACTTTTTATTAAAATGTCTCATAACATGTTTTTAGAGATATATTTTCTCCAATTGAGTGCAGAGCATACGTCCACAAGTTATAAGGACTAAAATTAACCATAATGAATGGTTGAGCAGAATGTCAAAGACTGACTGTTAAATGCACTTGTCTGGTAGCTGTTATATGCAGCCCTTCTGAATTCTAACTGACCACTTATTACACGTCACACCACTGGTCCCATCCACCTATAGGATACATTGTTTATTTCTGCACCACCAGTGACTCTTCATTCACCCACACTGCTCTGTCTCAGGCCACATGTTCCTCTGTAGTTTTTCTGTTTACTGCACTGCAGAGGGATTTGCAGTTCATACATTTCATCTTTGCTCACACACAATATTTAGGGTCTTTTGGCAAGACAGGCTCTTTCATTCACTTTCAGCCCGTTCTCTATAAATTAACAAGCACTGGAAATGAAAATGTTTACTTTAATAGTTTGAAATCTCTTGCCTTCAAAGTGAGAAACGTTTCGAACCATAAATCAGGAACAAGTCCTGCATATGTTTCACTTTACTAACAGGTTTTGCAGCCAAATATAGCATACCTTGAATACTTGCAGCTCTTCCAGCAGCACCTCCTCCATAGTGTCGGAGTCTTTGTTATAGATGGTAATAACTTTCAAAACCACAGAGTCATCTGGTAAAAGAAAGTTGCATTGTTGCAGATTAGAGTTTAGATGAATGATACTGAAATATATACTTTTTATACCATCAAATTAAATAAATATGCAGTCAGTATTTTGTTTTCAGATCAGTAATGTACTACGTGTTTTTTACCAGTGCCAACGTAGAGAACATGGTAGTGTCCATCCTGGGCTTGGACTCGGTCTACTGCGATCTGGGTCAGCTTCCTTCTACCTGGTTCTGTCTGCAGTAGAACGGGTCTGTGATGCTGTGGAAGGACCGGTCTGTACATCACAGGATGAGAGCGCACAAACCGCAGAACCTCATCGGGGAACTCCTTTGAGCCGGTAAAGCGTCCGCCGTTCACTTTACTGGCGCACTGTTAATTAGATGGAATTATTCGTGGCATTAAACCTATACTATAGAAACTTGATAGTAAATAAACTCAAATATAAAACCAAATAAAGTGTTGATTTTTTTTTTATATCCCATTATTATTTTTGATCTAAAACTCAAGGCTTACAGATCCAGGTCGAGGGTAGGGGACTCTGTCCTCATAAGGAGTCCAGTGATGCTCAGGTCTCTCTCTGTAGGCAAATGGTCCGTTGAAGGCCGCTCTGATGTCATCCATGTGATAAACGCACACTGCATAGCCTTTAAACACAGCACTGCAGAGACCAGTTTGTGAGTTTAATGGAGAAGAAAACCCTATTACAGACTGATGGATGGTACCAAACTCCTCTAACCTTGTTGTGCTAAAAAGACCAAAAACTTCTGGATTTTTGTCATCTTTGTTGTTGAGCACAAACACATCCTCTGAAACAGACAAAAAAAAATCCCAAAATTTAGATCAGTTTTCCTGGGAAAAAGAAATAAATAATTCAGATGGCCTCCAGTATGAGTTGCTGTCCTACCGAGATCATCAAAGTGTGTATCAATGCCGTTTGGTCCGGGAACGGAGCAGATGAGGCGTGTCTTCAGGAAGGAGCTCCATCTATTCACCAGCATCCTCTGTCCTCCCTGGTCATTCTGAGAGATGAGACCAGATTACATTCTGACTCCAGCTGTCAGGACCGGCTGAATTATGACCAGAGGTGTGTACGTTCTCACCGCACACACTCGCCCCACGCGAGCGTACACAGCCCTGTTTACGCCTTCTGCATCCATCTCTCGCTCGGTGAAGAAGAAGTACACTTTGTCATCATCCCTATCGTCGTTGTCAGGTATAACCGCTGAAGCCACAAACTTGGGCTCTGCAGGAAGATTTCATAGAAGGAAAATATAAAACAGAGAAAATGGTTAAAGCTCACACCATTATTTAAAGTTTATAATAATCTTGCAATTGTTTTGGGGTAGTGTTCCTTAAATTCTTGTAGCTCAAACAACAAATTTACTAAATACTTAAATGAAGATTTTGGTAAAAGTATCAAGTGTTTTTTTTTAATGTGTTCATTAAATGCAATGTTAGTAGATCATAATATAAAGGCTAATGGGACTTTTTTGTTTTCATTCACTCTAAGAAATTAAATGCTAGTTATTTATTGAAATGCTTCAAATCTAGTTATGTCAACCATTGTTCCTAAACATGTTTTTTTAAGTAAAATCAAGAATTAAGTTTTTTTAAAATCTAACTAAATGGTGTGAATTACACTGTAAAGTATGTTGCAGATAAACACAAATGCAATAAGGGTTGTTTAACTGCTATTTAATAAATTTACTATAAAAATTAAGGGGAAAACAAAAATCTACAATGATCAGATGCATGAAATAAAATGAATATTCTAAAGCATTTACAAAATAATCACATTCAATTTAATTTGCGACCTTTTGATGAAATAAATTAGTTTGCTAAATATTTTCAGTTAAAAATTGTTTGAAAACTAAGTGCCATTTAATAGAAATATACATGCCTGTTTAATGCATTTTGGCCTAAAACATCAGGGAGTGTATGTGTGCATTAATGAGGGCTGCATTCCATTTAGAGAAACTTCTGCTTGTGGGTTATACAGAACACCCACAAAAGTGGAATACAGCCCTTCGGTAAAATACCTACCTACGATCAGCGCCATAGAGAAACAGAGTTCGGACACTTCCATTGGCTCCAATAGAAAGAATGGAATGCGGAAGTAACGTCGGTCATGGAGCTCTCAATAGTTCCAAACAAAGCCCAGACGCCAATAGTTCCACCATAGAGCGCTGTTCATTATCGCTGTTTCGGAGCTATTTTCTAATGTAAGTTGATGAAATTACAACATTTTGGAAACTGTGAAGCGTTAGCTGACTACTCTGTACCAAAATAAGTCAGTAGTGATTTTTCTTGTAGCCAGTTTTAGTAAATTAATCGTGTCAACCGGCTAGTAATATGTTTAGCTGAAGCTAGCTTGTTGTTAGCGGCAGGTCTGTGTGTGTTACACTGGCCCCTTTCTGTCTAATTCAGCTTTGTAAATATCCAGAACTTTTTGAAATATTTATCTTTAGAGTTTGATAAATTGTTTGGTGATTTTCTGGATTTAAATAAGTTCTAATCAGACACAAACATGTACGTGTAAACTTTAGGCTCCAACTCAAAGGAAAGTTTTTAACTTGTTGCTGTCAGGTCTTTACCTCTTTTAAAATCGTTATTAAATTATCTCAACTACATAAAAAGCATTTAGCATTTAATGGGTTAGTGGTTGACTGGTTCATGTCCAATTTAATTGTTACTTTGACCTCTTGATCCTTTACAGACATAAATGTCTGCATAATGGTGATATTATCAGTGAAGAAAAATGTGATTTTGAACATGAGTTAATTATGGATTGTTTTTCAGT
>SSNR01000001.1:34336-158529 GCA_006937965.1 Callopanchax toddi
TTAAACCACACGAGGCTGACTTCAATGACCTGCTGAACCGTGCTACACACTCAGGATCAACTCGTGTAATTTTCACAAATAAATCTGTGTCCTCCTGTTCTGTCCTCCTCTTCCTCCTGAAGAATCAGAGCTACATCAGGACGTCTGAACACCAGTGAACATTTACAAAGTTGATATTTACTGCAGGACTAATAATTTTCATTTGTTTTATAATTAAATTAGCATTTTTGCCATGCAATTGGGATTAGACTATTTAAGAACTGAACAACAAAGTAACTATTAATATGTCAGCAGCATTGGAACAACAGAACAGTAATTAAAATATATTATTGAAGAGTTACAGGTAACACTGCTGCTGCAATTACATTCATGTCCATTTTCATGTTTTCAGATGGGCTGAACATGAGTTCCATCCAAATGCAGCTCAGCCAACCATAGTAAGGCAATCAACACTAAGAAGTGTTAAAATACACATGTTTGTATTTATAAAATTAGGTATAAAAGTATAGTGATATCTACAATTACACAGTAAATGTTTCTGTTGTTCAAGCCTCAGCATCTTAATTAGTAATATTTAGTTTTCCTCTAATCAAATTTCTTCAAAGCAGTCTGAATGTGCTTCTGTGATGATGATTGTTTTCTGAGTTCTCTGAAACTTTTCTCTATGGTTTTTGTCAGGGAGGTCAGCAGGTGTGAAGGTCCACATCGAAGGAGCTGCTGTCAGTGATGAACCCTCTCTAGAACTCAAACATGTTTTAACATTGTATGAAATAAAATGTCTTGGTGCAGAAGTAATGACTAAGCAGTGTAAATAGTAGTAAAAGTATTTCTTTCTTAAAGCTTTTTTTATATGATGCTGTATAATAAAATGTTTGTTTCTTTGCACAAATCATTCCACATTTATTCTCTCATCCAATAAGGTTTTATTCAGAAACAGCTTTATTTTATTAACATTATACTCAGTTATTACTTTACAAAAATTGTTACGCTAGATTAGAAGCTCAATGAACAGGGTTATAGATGCATGGAGTCACCTCACATGAAAAATAAACATAAAATATGGATTAATGATGTCTTCTACAGAAGATAATAATCTGGGTTGTCAGTTAAAACATCCACTGACATAGGTTTTCTCCAAGTCCTTTAAAACTTTAACATCAGAGCTCTTTAACACGAGCACATTTATAGATAAGATAAACAGTAGCATCCTCATGCTAGCATGCAGAACGACAGAAAGAGCTCTTAATAGGCCTTATACTCTGGTTTTCTTTACTTGGTTAGCATAATAATAAACCACTTTAAACCTGCTGGTAGAG
Source organism: Callopanchax toddi (assembly GCA_006937965.1). Lineage (NCBI taxonomy): Eukaryota > Metazoa > Chordata > Actinopteri > Cyprinodontiformes > Nothobranchiidae > Callopanchax > Callopanchax toddi. The sequence goes on from SSNR01000001.1 coordinate 35,653, forward strand.
ATCAGTATATTGCAGAAACATTTTAATTTTTAAATATAATCTGTAGCCAAAATTTTCTACGATAAATGTTGTTTCTGCCGCTCCTTAAAAAAAGTCCTTTGATAAAATACATAACTGGGGGTAACTGACGTACATTGTTGGTCAATAATTACCAAAAATAGCTCGGGAGATGAGAAAATAATGGTTGCAGCAGTGTATCCTGCCAGAAACCGCTCTGACTGACTGACAGCGCCGAGCTGTTGGAACTATTGGAGGCGACATGAACCACGTGACCGCCTGTCGGCGAGATCAAAGCGTGTCGTAACTTTCTCTTTATACGGCTTTGCCTACGATGATTGCTGCACTTTCAAGTAAAAATACCCGCTGTGGAATTATTTTTAAATTTAAAATCTAATTTTTTTTCATTTCAAACAAAAACACAATTTTATTTTTAATTTCTAAAAATGAACAAAAGCATTAAATCAAATAGAAAACAACCACTCTCAAAAACTGATTCATTAGGGAAGTAGTTTCAAAACGTTTTAGCTTTTAACCCACAAAGTAAAGCGAGAGATGTAAACGATTCTTATAAGGACTTAACAAATAGCCACTATTGTTTATATCTCTGTGTAACAGTTTGGCAAAACCTGACATTGATAGTCATTTTTCATGTTAATTTCATTTTTGTAAATCAACCAAAGACCCCTCCTACAAGGTGTTTCATGACCATTGAGTCCATTTTTGGGAACCAGAGTGTTAGAGTTCATTTTCCTATTGTGTTAACCAACCATTAAGCTGCTGCCTGTCGTTTCTTTCGGTTCGTGTGTAAGTGTGGTTGTTAAGTCGACACAAAGCCCCGTCGTTCTCCCAGTAGTCTGTGTACAGGCCAATGTAGAGCTCTCCTCCTAGACAAATCATAGAAAATAACCACAAGATGGCAGCATTTACTAGCAGTAGGTGAAGCGCCAATTAGGATTCAGCTAAAGTAAGAGGCACTCTGACAATGCTGCACCGAGCTAAGCTGATGGTGAAGTTATTAGTTATAGAATCAGTTATCTTACTGGAAAGAGTAGATATGCAGGAACTCTTGGGGTCATATGGACAGCGTCCTCTGCCGCTCATAACACTCTCATCTTCAAGAGCAAACGCGTTCTCCTGAACACAAAACACAGATATTTGCACATTTACAAGAACATAAAGGCAGTGAGTACAGCTTGAGTAGCTGCCCAACGGAGAGGCTGTGACATCAAGAAAAGAGGTGATGTCTGGGAAAAGTGGAGGAAAAATAAAGAAGAGGAAGTATAATAAAGAGATGGATGAGAAGGACGAATGAAGATAGATGAGACAGGGGGTGATGGATGACCAAATGAAGGACTGCTATATAGAAGTGGATATGCAGCTCTGCTCTGCCCTTTCATTGTTGTGGAATCACTACTCCCACTCATCTGATGTTGTTGCTCTTCACTGCAGGTGGCTGAAACACACACACAAACACACACTCCAACACAAACCCATCTGAGCTCCCAGTAGAACCACAACTCATATGCTGTGGGCCACCACAATGTTCCTGACAGCCACTGGCATTTCAGACGGGTAAAGTTGCGTACGGTCGTGATTTATGGGTGGCCACAGAACCCTGCTGTGCTGTGACTTCATGGTTGCAACATAAGTCACTTTCTGGCCTAAACTCATCCATCACGGCTTTCATAACTAAGTGGGAAATTTGCAGAGTAAGCGAACTCTGTATTGGTTCCACAGCAGATCTCTGTGGAAGTTTTTTAAAATTAAAACATTAACATCAGTGGAGGATTAATACATAATTCACCAGTCTGTGGCTGATTGTGGTCAGCATTTGATATCATAATTTATTTTAATGTAAATAGTATTCATGCTCATATTAATCAATCATATCTGGTGCAGTTCAGCTATAGGAGCATTCCAGAGACGGTGGTAGAGCGCTGTTCCTATCTGGAAGCTGCAGCTGGTTGACCTGTTGGACCAGCGTTGGAATGCGGGGTGAGAAACCTTCCCTACCACCCCGTTGTCTCAAAGACAGACCAGACACACATTCTGACATGCATACACACACCTAAGCCGTCCTGTGTTTGACACGTGGGAAATATGTGTCGTACCGTGTCCAAACATGCTCGCGCTGATGTATGCGGCCAGTTTTGGTTGCACACCATTATGCATGAAAGACAACAGAGTTCTGCACACAGACTGCTGAAATGCACACATTGCATCAATCTTCTCTGACCAGAAACCTCCTCCTTCATCCACAGAGCACCTGGCCTGCTATCTTTGTTTACATGGATAGTAGGAGAGCCAGATTTTTTTCACAACTTTTTGACAATAAGAACAAAAAAACAACCTTATGCCAAACACTTTTCTGTTTTTCAATATGCAACTAAATTACACCCTGTCTTACTCAGCGTCGTTTCCATCACCGCCTCACACCACTCCTTGTTGCCAGGCGGATGAATCCATCTACAGGAACATGTGCAGAGTTTAGCAGCTCAGCAGTCCAAGATGTACTGACAGTTCTAGGAGCTCCTGAGTAAAAAACGTTTTCAAACAGTGTGGCCAAAGTTCTGATGTCCATCTGCTATGAGTGCTCTACAGCTAACTGCACATAAACCTGGAACATATTCTTTGGGTACTTTTCACTGTAACAGCCTTTTGCAATTTAAAAGAAAAATGAACAACATTACAGAATTAAAAATAAACAAAGAATGGCAATTTTCCCACTTTTTGTCAAAATATTTTTAGATAATCTAATCAACCACTCACTTATTGCCTCACTTTAATTAGATTAAAGTGTTGCAATGGGCCCCTCTGAAACTATGGTCCTCAACCTTTTATGCATCATCACAGACTGGTTGCCACACTGGTCATTTTTCTAAATAAAACATCCTTCAGATCAATATGAACCAGCCTTCAGACCAGCAGTTGCAAGCTCCTGATTTAAAATATCCAATCCAGTCCAATTTATGTTTAAAGCACATTTCAAAACAACAAGTAAAAATCAAAGTGCTGCAAAATAGTAAAATGTAAAAAGAACATAAAACAAGATATATACAACTATAAAAATGGGGAAAAAATTTAAAAAAGATTAAAAAAACAAAAATGTATAAAAAAACAATAAAACAAAAATGACTCTGTATCATTGTGTAAAAGGCCATCAAAAATAAGTGTCTATAGGTAAATGTATCACTAACCTGCCCTTTATGTCCCACTCTGACCAGGACACAGACTGGGCTGAAGGCTCCTGTTCCACAGACCAGCAGATGGGTCTGGTTGTATTGCTGCAACACCTTAATGTAGTTTGCACACTCGGGCTTTTGGGGAAAAAAATGCAAACATGGAAAGAGAGAGAGAGGTGAGGATGAGTTTCGGGTAGATATTTAATCTTTTAACATCCACAACAAACAGTAACAAAAAAGAAAATGCATTGTGATCATGTGTAACCTTTTATTCAAACATCCCCATATTCTGCAGTTTTTCTTTGTTTCATGGCGTTTAATTAACTTTTAGTTAATTTAAGTGCACGCTTCCAGTCAAAAGGTAAAGACCTCACAGTGAAAATGCAGTAATGAAGAAAGGCCAAGGTTTACTGCATCATCAATGACATCAATATTTAAGGTTAAAGAGGTTATTGAGCACAATGAAATCAGTAAATCAGTTTATATGTGCTGCCAATACTGATTGCTCTACTCATACAGCTAATTATAGTCAATAAAAGGTTCATATCTGAAAACACAAATTCAAGTTTTCTTCACAGCACTCACCTTTTCTCTCCCCTTCATCATACACTCCTCTATCTGGGATTCTGTACTGGCCCAGTTAATCTGAAACAAAACACAGTTGCAACATATAAAACCATTAAAACGAGATACATCTCAGATTCTGGCCAAATGGAGTATTTTCTCATGTGTTATTTTTTAAGCATGTGATTTTATTGACTACATTTGCTCCAAAAAGTTCCAGCTCAAATTCCAAGCAGCAGAATTTGGATGAAGCTAGGCCCACCTGTCTATAGTGTGTGTTAACCCTGTCCAGGCTGAGGGAGAACAGAGCATTCTTGGCTCCGACAAAAAGTCTCTGGTGGCTCTCATCCAGCAGCATGGTCTGAGGCTGGAGTGGCACTCCGCGTCCCTGGAACACCCAGGTCCGGTTCATCTGCCAGAGCTCTGTGTTGACATGGCACAGAAAATCATAATATAATGGATTATAATGGATGGATGGTAGACACATTGTGTATTTGTATTAGAAGAAAACCCACATGATGGAGAGAATTCATCATTTTTACTCTTTTCATGTTACCTTTTTATGCTTGAATACAACTCTGCTTTTCTTGACTGAAAGCTGAAACACACTGAGCTCAAAGAAAAACCTCAAAAGCATCAATAAATCGCTGAAAGGATGATTAAGAGTGTTTGTCCGTGGCTCAGTCATAAAAAGACGCTCAGCAGCGGCAGGAACGGTTCAGAGAAAAATGCTATATTTGATTTACAAGGTTGCCAGTCTGTGACTCTTTTAACTAGGAGGAAGCAGTTTTATCAGACAGGAAACTGGACTGCTCTTTTTTTTGGTCAGTCATTAGTTTAGATCCACTGCCACATTAAAATAAAACCAGCCACCTATTGCAGATGTGTCTTTAAATATACACCCATCAGAAACACACCAAGCAGAGACGTTTGATGCAACTCACTCCTCTTTATTGCTTACATTTTAAAAGCTGGTTCTCCTTACACCCAATTTCTGTGAGCTTATTGAGAGATTGCAGAGTTTAAAGTGAGTCTTAAACCTCCAGAGGTGTGCCCTTCCTCTGGTTTGCACTAGCCTTAAAGACTTTCATTAACACATGATGGGGTTGGACTCTGTGCCCTCATAAAAGAAGAAAAATAGGGGGGATCTGGTGTGTGTTAGAGGAGCTTTCAAGACCTCAGGCAGATATAATCACACAGGGTATGCACTTAAATGTATGCAATATTTTTAAATAAATCATCAGCTGCTATCCATATGACTAAATCAACATTTCAGCTAGCCTAATTAATGATGAGGTTGATGTCCTGACATGCTGAGGTAGCAGGGGGTAATTGCACAATTTGTTTGTCCAGCGCTTGTATATTTTTAGTGATACGTGATCTCCAAGATAGAATGTTTATCCTATTTCTATAGATCACGCTTTACCCCGTGGATACGTTTATTTGTTTAAAACGGGATTAGGTATCCACAGAGGACTATAGGTGACTGTTGCTAATAAGATTTCTCCGTTGGAGACAAGCGAGTGTTTGTTTGAATTGCATTAGGTCTTGGGTGGTTGGGCGGCAGAGAGACAGAGGGGATGTGGCAGTCATGTTCTGCAGGGCTCAGACATGCTTCCTGTAATTATCGAGTCCACACACACACACACACACACACATACACATACACACAGGACTGTTTTCTGTCTCTCGTGCAAACACAGATGCCTCTATCTACTGGTTTACTTTGACTTGAAGTGAACTTGCAAGGACAGTCCCTTCAACTTTGGCTCTCAACAATCAACTCCTTCTTCATGTGAAGTCTAAATTTACTTCCCCTAATTCAGGTGATGGACCTAAATGACCATTTAAAGTGATGATGTCACAAGTCTGGTCTGTTTTCCTTTAGTTTGACTTCACTGATTGTATAGGTCTGCATTTACGTGGCAAAAGATTCAAAGGATTCTTCTCAAGGAAAGTAAGGAAATAATTCAGCTTCAATGCAATAAAAAGGAAATGTCAGATTTGCACAAAAATGTGCTGATTATAGTGATTGTAGGTAATCAACGATGCAAATACACAATTGGTAGATTTCCTGATTGCAGAGACAGATGGCTCAAAGCTCTGTTTTAAAAGTCTCTCCTCTGTCATTAGACGTGGCAGCCCCTGATCGAGTTGAATAAGAAAAAGAGGGAATTTCCAAATTCCCCCTCATTCCTCTGAGTCTCTTTCCTCTCACCCTCACCATCTGCAGCCCCTAAGAGCTCCTCAGCCATCAGATGAGGAGCTGCAGGGAGGAGGAGGGCATTTTTTCCCCTTCAGCAACTGACACTCATGGCCCAACTGTGATCCCATTCCAAAAGGAAATCACAGAGAAAGAGGGACTCCCTCAAGACAGACACTTTCATCGTCTGTCTGCGGAGCACGCAGAGATTCTGGAGGAGATTCGGTGAAGTGAAATTCAAATAAACATCGTGATCTCCTTCTATCCCAAGCACTGGGGGGTGGAACATGTTTCTGACGTGGTGTGTGCAGAATATTAGTGTACTTTAGCGGCATTTGAAGACTGAATAAACAACGGCAAACACGCTGGGAATCGCATTTGTTCATTTGTTCAGTCAGTCATTCTTCAAACCCTGAGGCTCATCCTGTGCTGGTTTTTTGTTCTGTGGGAGGAAATCCATGGAGATATGAAGTAACAAACAACAAAGCAGAATTTCAGGTTTGAGATCTTCCTGCTGGTAACAGAACCATCACTTTGGTTTGTTTCCCTTATCGATCATCAGTTTGGCTTCGTGTTTTGCCAAAGCTTGAATCGATACAAAAACTTGTTTTCCAAAGTTTTCTTGCTTCCAGCTAGATATGATAATAAAATGTGTTCACACGTTGAGTCTGGAAACTCAATCTGAAATGTAAAATAGTTGAGTGTTTAAGTGGTTGAAGGTAGAAACATGAGCTGTCACTTTGGGCATTGGAGGTTTGATTGAGACCGTGAAGCTTTTGGGAGGAGGGGTGATGTTAGAGATCCTTGGTGTTATCTGCTATCGGCCTTGTGTTCCTCTGTTCTCCGGTGTGAACAGAGGAATGATGTCACAAACTAAAATAAAAACCATATGGAGAATCAGGATGAGAGGGAGGAGGAACTCTGCCTGATGGTGTTATGATATGACTGACGTTATCAATTAAGACGATAGAAAATAAAACAAATCTAATCTAATAAAGTTGTAAAATTACATTTAGAGCTGGAATGTTGAATGTGTTATAGGTTTTCTGATTGTCTCCTGGTGATAAGAAACTCACAACTTCTTTAGTGTTTTGATAGACTCATTTTATGATGATGTGCAGATGTGCCAAAAAGTATCATTTTATTGATTATCTCACAGGTTTATAAGGACCCAATTACATCAGATGATGTAAAACTATGAAATAAAAACAGTGTGGATATTTTTATTTTTTTTTGCAGGATTTTGTTAAAGCCTTTAGGTGTATATTAAGAATGCAGTGGGCTCCAGATCCATGATGGAAGCATCTACAAAACTTCCACACTGAAGTTGTGATGGTTTATGATTATGAAAATAGGTTATGAATGCTCTTGAATATGCACTATGTCATCAAGAATTTGAGGTGGAACTGGCTGTTCTGGCCTCAGAATATGAGTCTGAGAGGTTTTGATCACGGGTTTATGGGTAGGATCTGCAGATTATGGAAACTTGGTTGTGCCTCGCGCAATTTCTAGATCGGGGGAAGTTGCTTTCGGTGTTTATACAGAATCCTCTGCCTTTGAATTTGAGGAAAGCAGCGACTATAAATATTTTTACTGTAAGATAAAGTTGAAGACTTTTATTTGAACAAGCGTGTGGCTAGGTTGTCTTTTCTATTTTATTTTATTTATTTATTTTTATATTACTTATTGTTATTCTACGGTTTAATTGTTTAGCCCTGTATTTTTGATTGAGGACCTTCAGTTCCTCAATCAAACTTCAAACTTTCAAACTTCAATCAAACTTCAGTGTGTGTGTGTGTGAGTGAATAATGACTCTTAATTCTGCATTTTAATAGTTAATCATGAGTGTTGTACACATTTGAGAGCTTAATGTGTTTATATATATATATATATATATATATATATATATATATATATATATATATATATATATATATATATATATATATATATATATATATATATATATATATATATATATATATATATATATATATAAAGCACATTGGATTGCCATGCAGGAAATATGCTTTATAAATAAAATTTGATTTGATTTGAGGATCCTGTGGCTACATTCACACAAATGCAGGATTTCCAGATTCCATGTGATCCACATTCTAATAGTCTGTAAAGGTTATAAGAGCATAGTGGGGTCTGAGTCCAGGAGATCTTAGAAGAAAAACACCTAAGTAAGCAGTAAACACAGATTTATCTCATGTGTCTTCCATCGTTTCATGTGTAATTTTTGTTTAACTTACCATTATTTCTTCTTTAATTGATACACACTGATACAGGTCTGGAAATAACATGGCTATTCTCTTCAATTTACTAACAATGAGTAATTACCACCAGATATGTTAGTGTCTTGCACACTCATTATCATATGTAAAGACTCAAACCATCTATTTCTCCTGCTTAAACCTTAACTCATCTTCTCTCTCTGTTCTTTTCTGTGATAAAAGGTCAGAACGAATATTAGAGTTCCACCAGCCGCCTTCCCCTCTGGACATCTCACTAATGAACTGCACGGCGCGCACGTTACACAGAAAGCAGAGACGACGACACTGAGATTTACGCAGGGAAAATGAGCGTGACACAAAGAGGAGCGTGAACACAGAAGAGGAGGTTTTAAAAATGATCACTTTTCATTCTCTGACCTAAAAGGTGTGATTTGTCTAACCACTGCTCCATTTTCTAAATGCTACACCGTAAGGTCTCTACAGTATCCCATAATTCAATGGTACGTTTAATTATAGGTCTATTCATGTGCAGATGAAAGAAAGTTAATGGGTCTCTTCACCTGACACTTTAGCTTTAAGTAGAAGGAATAAAAAATTCCCTGCCTTTGTTTTATTTTACTACTGCACCTGATTCATACCGGGTTTTCCCTCAGACTTTACGCAGAGGTAAAGATGTAAAAAAAAGAGTTCCTTCTCTGCAAAAGAAAAGTCTAAAATTACAGTTCAAAGGGAGGCTTTATACATCAGTAATTGCCACCTGAGTAATCCCTGTGTTTATGCACCTTCACGTGCATTTTGCCCAACTCTTTGCCTTTTTACAGAAAATAAAGATGTTTTTTTTCTATCAGTGTTTTTTTTTTTATTTAACTAAACTACATATCTATCTACTCCCGGCTGTGCAGTTTTAGAAGTATATCTTACACATACTACAAAAACATGCACTGCATATATGATTACACTCACTCAAGTAATTCAAGCCATTTTTGTTTGAGTTTTCTAGCAGAAGTGAGGCCAAAAAAATAGAAAGCATATGTATTTATTTATATAGGTGGACGTATACAGTACAATGTAAAGCCTGCCAGAACCGCCTAACATCACGATGTAATTTTATTCACCTTCGTCGTCGACAAGTTGAAGTCAAATATTTGTGTTATAACTGCGGGGTAGAATGTCCTTGGCAGGCTGGTTGGGGGACTTATTTGAACTAAATTTAAACGTTTATACATTTTTTTCCATAATAGTTTCAGAAAAGTAGTTTTTCTTTTTATTCAACAAACAAGACATTCCTTAAAAAGTATAAACCTGTTTTACAAAAGCGGTTATCGAGGATAAACCTCGAAGAAGTTGCTTTTTGTGACTTGCGGGTCAGGTTTAGGTCACCCCATTATGAAAACTGCTGTATGGCACTAAGCAGCTTTAGCCAGGCATTATGACAGAGCTGAGGAGGCAGCAAAATAAATCCAAGCCTGACCACCTACCTGCTGCCTGCTGACAGCCTGACAGACACTAGCTGTGCAGAAGCTTCATTAGCTGCAAAATTGGTGCTTACCTGAAAGAAAGATCTCATTTTTCTCTGCAGGCCTGAAGAAAGGAAATCTGAAAAAAAGACCTAATTGTTGCAACTTCAAATCACATGAAACTCTGCTTAAAAGTACAAAGAAATATTACAAACCAAACAGCATGTCCTCGTATTTATTATATTAATCGTTTCTAACCTGCAGGGGTATTTCTAAATATAATAACCCCCCCCTGATTAAGGGAGTTTGATCGGTTAAACATCCAAGCGGTTGAGGTGTTTTAACATCTTTAGACATGTGTTTAAAGTCTTTCGGTGCTGTGCTGCCAAAGCTTAAGGTCAATTATTTCTGAAGACAGCACGGTTTCAGTGGTCGTAACTCAATACTCCATGTGATTAAGGTAACAGCTCAGAGTTAACTGGGGGTGTAAGCAAATGAAAGGATGACTGAGAGGAACGCGCTTTAAATGCATTTGGTTTAATCTTCACTGGCCCAGAAGTCTAGACAGAATATAGATGAAATAGATGAAAGAAAATAGAAAAAAGCCATTTTTAAACATGTGCAAAGCGCTAACATCAAAGCAGGCACAGACCCACTGTTAGGTCATATTGGAAGCAAATGATCCACCCATGCTCCAAGCTGACCTCATGTTTTATTGAGCCTATTGATTCCTCGCTATACCTCCTGACCAGAAGCAGGTTAAAAATATTTCTTTGCAGCTATAATTAACATTTTTTTATCCAATGCCATTCATTCCCACAAGGATCAGATTTGTCTCCTTCCTCATTGCTTTGATACCAGATGTTGAGGCAATCCTTTCACAGAATGAGACCTAAAACCACATCCCTCTTCATCTCACTGAACTGCTTCCAAGTTATTTGTGTGTGAAAAAAAAATTCACACAATTCCATCTATGTCTGCATGGGTTTGTGTGAACCAAAGGGTGTGTGTGTGTGCAAATAGAGCTGGCGGAGCCCATAAGGCATGTATTAGGAGTGAGATGTTTATCATTCCATAATGATGGGATCCAACTGCAGCCTTTTCACGGCGCTGTGTGCTAGCCAGGACACGCATCCCAGAGAGAGAGACGGAGACGAGGGTAGGGATGTCAATCACTTTGACAGCTCTGCCTCTGAGCTGAGTGATATATGAAGGTAACAACCACACCTGATATTTGCGCAGCGCTAATGACTAAAGCTTGTCAGCAGTTATCTGATCACTTTTGTTCAAAACGCTGCTCTGGTTTTCTGGATTGAAAACGCTTGATCTCTTCTCCTAATGAGCCCATCCTCGGTTGATTTCTGCAATTATTCAAGTTGTGTTTTCAGCATGTAAAACAAGACCGGAGACATACTTCTCATTAAAAACCTTCCCGCTGATCGACAAGTCTTGTCAGCTCTCATTAAAGCACTCCGAGCGCACATTTATGAGTAACTGACCATCCAAATTCCACACCGATTTTCAACCATGACTAACAGGCTTATATGGAATCGTCTCCTCCCGTTGTCATGGAGATCAAAGAATCTGAGGAGAATACTATGTTTATGCAAGAGTTTTATCTACAAAGATAAAGTAAGAATAACTCATTATTGTCAGGGAGATATACAGCAATCAGTGCACATCCATGTCACACAAGTAAACAGCAACAAACACTTCCTTTAAACACATTCCAATGTCAAAATGAAAAATTATGAATAAAATATATCCCATCGCTCAGCCGCAGCCGCATTAGAGAGAGACACATTGTGGATTTTCAGCCACCGTAGCTGAGAGACCAAAACAAACAGCGAGGAGGCTCCTGGAGCATCAACTGAGGGTGAAAAACAGCTCCCCTCAGATCTGCCTTCTGCATGGGGACTTTTTTCCTTCCAGGCTAAAACATAAATCTTCAATGACCATCTCATTAGAAGGCAATGAAACCCTGGAAGCTTGCTGTGCTCACAGAAGATGCAACTTCCTTTGACCTCTCTGCTTTACAGCACACAGTGTAAAGTTTATTTATGTATGGGTTATCTATTCAAATTTCAAATGTTAAAAAGGGACAAACTTTTACACTCATCTTCACTTTCAGATGGACTAAAAATGGGACTGCGAAGAATTCTCAACAAGTACAGAAAAATACTTTACCTCAGGATGCTCTTTCCTCTAATACTAGTGCAGAATAACTGTAGTATCTAAGCTGCACCTCATAAATATCTGAGTTAAATTTAAAAAATAAATCTTTTTTTTAATCTTTTTACCTTTGTGTGAGAGTCGTATCCTGGGGTAGACGCTGTCTGCTGTGTGAGCCACGCCAAGCAGAGTGAGAAACAACAGCATCCCTGACACGTTCACAGTCTTTTTGCATCCTGCCATAATCACTGACAAAAGCATTTTTTATTCAAGTTTAAAGGCCACGTTAAGTCCATTCACCACGAGCATCAAGGTCTTCAAAAAAATCCACAGGTCTTTGCGTTTACTTCCTGCGAGCATCCAAAAAGAGTCTACTGAGTCCGTTTTCTTAGGATCTCCACAGTGTCGATCAACTAGATGTATATCCGCAGTCTCTATGCAGGGACTGCTTTCCCCTATAGCAGTCTGCTGAAAGCTGCATCCACCCACCACCTTGGTGGAAAAGATAGTGATTTGGCTATTATCCTTGTTTAGTCTTAGTAACCAGGGAGGAGAGAAGTCCAGTTGCTACATTCACGCTGCAGTGCTCACTGCTCTCTGTCCATATGTCAGTCCGTCTGTGTGTTTGTCTGTACGGCTTAGATCCACTCTTTTCTGATTTGCACAAAGCTGGAAAAATAATTAAAACAACCAAGTTGAAGAATCCAGTGAAGGAGCAGCTGATTGGTAAAACCTTTGTCTGTCCCAGCAGTCAGTCAGTCAGGCAGGCAGAGCTGGAGCTGCTGTACTGTGTCTTCAGTCTCTGATCCTCCTCCTGGGTCCACTGAGGCCAGTCATTCTCTGGACAAGAGCCCAGGAAAAAATCTGAGTGAAAGAAGAGGAGGGGGAGCTGGGAGCCTCGTGCCTGGCGTGCAGTCTCCCAGCACTGGTGAGGAAAGTGAAGCTTTTACCTCCCAACTCTGCTCACGCTCAAGCAATCTGGGAGGATCCCAGCCTCAGCTCAAAGCCCTCTGTCAGGCGGTTTCTGCCACAGCTTCTGATCTGAGGTCACCTGCCACAGTGTGGTGTGAGGGAGCAAAACGCCCAGCAGAGGAACTGCTAATAAATGGAGTTTATAAAAGGAGGAAAAATTGCCTGCATCTTCCTCGAGACTGTCTTGAGATCTCCTCCTCCCTCCAGGGCGACCATGTGCTGTGTTTCCCTGACAGACTCTGTAACTTTTCTCTCTTCTAAAAAAATAAAAAAAACTGCCTCCTGTGTCACTCAGAACACCCCCTGCCCTTCCTTTCTTCCACCGCTCTCCTAAGTCACTACCTTCTCTTTTTTTTTCTTTCCTCCAGCTCCTGCCGCACTGACATGGACCTCAGCCAAGGCTAACTGGCGCTTCTATCATTTTCAATTATTCCTCCTTTGTGCTTGTTTCCATGTGGATAGTTATTATCACTGTTACCATGGATTTTTATGCACAAGCTTTCTTTCATCAAAGTTATTTTTCTCACCCAGCCCAATTATTCTCCCCCTCTGTTTACATGTCACTTCTCTAAGACCTAGTTATTACTCTGTTCTGGTGTGTCCTACTGTCTCTTTGACTCCTCACACCATGTGTTTTCCCGTTTTTTTCATTGTCTGCCACTGAGTTTTTGCTCTCTTTTTCATTTTTTCTTGTACTATTTATGATCTGCACTGATGTGTGTGGTAGTGCTGAGCTTAAATGCAGTTTTGCTTTATGTCAGGGGACATAAAATATGTGCACAATGTGACATGAGGTTACAAATGCATTACTCCAAGAAGAAAATCCCTACAATTATCATTTAAATCAGCCAAACGTCTGTCTCCCATACATCTCTCTGGGGTATACATCTGTTTTTCCCTGTCTTTGTCTCTTCCTCATGTCTGTGTGTTGACATCAACATTAAGCCATGCTGATCCAAAGCATTCAGTCAGATGCAGACAATAAAATCTGCAGCATTTAAAAAAAATCCCTTAGTTATATCTGAGTTATTGACTTTATTACCAAAATATATGATTAAATTAAGCTTAATTAGCTTAAAATGCATGGTTGTGAGAATCAGAATAACAGACCTATAGATAAATAAAAATACATAAAACATATGTGATGATATGGAATTGCAAATGATTGCATTGGTCCGTAGCAGCTGCACTCACACCCCACCAGCCCTGCACCACCCTGGGATCTGATGACTGACTGCAACTCCCACACTGCACCTGTTCCCTACCAGAACAGAAGGACTCTGTGTGTGGAGGTCTTGTAATATACACTATATCTGTTATTCTTTTGCCTGGTGTAATTATAGACTCTCATCTGTTGTTACAACTGTTCATCGTCCCCTGGAGCTGATACTATCGTGACACGCCGCTTCATCAGTCTCATCCGAGGCACTAATGTAAGAACATATTTCGAGACTAAAAGCTCCTCCGACAGATTCTCATTTCCGATGCTTCAGATGAATAGCCGTTTAAAGTGGTTAATGCACCAAAAACCAGCGGGTGCAACATTCTTTTCTCCCGATTCTTTCACCCCATTTACCAGCAGTAATCAGTCAGAAACATGCCTCAGACCAGAAACAATGATAGCTCAGTTGTGCCTCGACTCATTTCTTACTATTCTCCTAGTTGCTTGCACCGAGGACCCTCCTGTGCAGCACTCCCACACATAACAACAACAGCAGCAGCCACACACTCGCTTCCTTACCACCTCCATTAAAATTCTGTTCTTACATGTGTCCCTGGGATTCCACAAATGCTTTCTATTCACCGTGTTGTGAGCTGCATGTATTTTCCCCTCTGCAATATCTGTGCTATGCTTTCCTCACCAACTTTCACATTTTACCCTCATCTTGTCACATTACTTCCTCTCTATATGGTGTTTTTAGGAAGTTTGAGTGGAGATTGATGGAGTGCCGGAGCCTGGCGTTTGTTTAAATAAGCCACGTCTAAATGTCTAGCGGCGTTCCTTTCATGCCCGCTGAACACAGAAAATATTTTCATTCATGTTAATGCTGTGTCAATATCCACCCCCTGTTCGACAGAGGCCTTTCTCACCTCCTGTTTGACCTTCGGAGACAGAAATGCTAGCTCTTCCTGTCCTAAACTTGCACACTCAAACTCTGTTTTCATGTCCAAACATGGGCTGTTGAGCTACACATGCCGAGCTAAAGGATTTATATGAGTAGAGGCAAAAAATAATAATAATAAGAGGAAAGATTCAATGCAAGATATTTGAAAAATATAAGTGAAAACTGAGTGTATAGCGTACTTCAGGTCTGCTGCTCACCACCTGCTGTGAGCTCCCCTGTTAAAGCGAGGTCACATCTCAGGTCTCCCACGGCAACAAGAGCAGCATTCTGAGGATCCTGTGTTTCAGAGCCATGATCTCCTCTGACGGTTTACACAGGTGGCTGTCATATGGCCTGTTAAGCCTTTCCCCATTGTGCACACACACACACATCATATATACACCAACTCCCAGCTAGTATTAAAAAGCAGGAAGCAGCACTTGCTTTCTTGAGATCATTGATTACATTAGAAGCTGCAGAAAACCTGCAGACACACAAATGTTTGTCCTGTTTTTACAGTCAGAGTTGCTCGTGTTTCTTTGTGTGTGATTCCACGCAGAGAGAAGACTGCTGATGGGCCTCAGAGGGGAGAATAGATAGGACATATTTTGAACGGAACTCCAGGTGTGTTATGGTTGACTGTTCTGAGTTTGCTGAGTGAGAACTTTACAGCAGTAAACCCACCGTGCATACCTTTTCCCATAAGACTTTAGACCCAAAACCTATTTTGTAAATAAACAGGAAAAAAACTGCACATGCTTTATTGCAGGTCATTATTTCCCAGCATCCTTCCGAGTGCTACAAACCTCTAGTGAGTAGGTGTGCTTGAGTGAGTGTCCCCAAACCGTGGTAAATACTTTCCCTCCTTGCCACTCATAACACCATAATGAGTCATCTGAGCTCAGCCACTATTTCTCTGACTCTCCGTCCATCCTGTGGTTCGGTTTCTGGATCGTATTTTTTACTTTGTAATGAGAAACCCAGCCCAGACCAGTGTGCTGCAGTCACAGATGGTGAAGAGCAGGAATGGGTTACACCTCTGGAGTGATACGGGGAAGTGACCATCTGGTCTCATTTGTATTCTCGTCCATCAACAACAGTAAACATCATGTAAACCACAGGTGATGGAGAAGTTCCGTGGTTGCAAATTCATTTGTTTTGCACTCCTTGATTTCACAGGTTGTTTTGACCAAATCTAAGGAAAAATATTATCTGTCTGTGTGTTTTCATCCATCATGCTTTGCACAGACATAATTATTTATGTTGATGATTTAAGACCTAAAAAAACCCATAAAAGCACTTCCTTCAGTGTAGTCTCGTCTCTGTCGTGACTATTTGTCTAAAACCCACTTTGATTACTGTTGGCAGACAAATAAAGATCAGTGTAGCAATCATGGTAAGAGGTATAGACTAAACATCTGCCTCCAACATGTATTTAACTGCTGTTTTTCTTAACGATTTATGCTCCTCCTGAAAGGTCACAGGCGTTTCATTCAGCGCCGAAGGTAAAAGGAAGGTGGATTCATGGAAATGCAATTAAGGGTGGCCCAACTCTGACACAATCCTATTCTATTAAACTCACATATGATTGCTCAAACTGTAGGTGTGCATGCATTCAGTGCTGCGTTGTGTGTGCAATATGTTTAGACACGCTTCTCTATTTTTTACTTAATGGTGAGGTTGAATCATTGCTTCCATCCTTCCCCGGAGCAACTCTTACGGGACAGACTTTTGCAACCAATAAAGACTCTGACAATAATTGCTCAACCAATTTGACAAATAAATATCCAACCAGAAGACAGAAACTGCAAACTAAATAAGTTTTATTGAGACCAAATGTTTAAAAGTCTCCTGCAAATTGAAACTATGAGTCACACCACGAGTCTTGTTTTTGCAAAGCCTTTGTGCTTTTTCCCTAACTCATTACTTTCCAGAGTTGCTCGTTTATTTTGACACTTCTCAAATCAACGCCCTGCTTGTTTCTTGCTTAATCCAGGTTTTATATTTCAAAGGAGCAAAAGTGTGAGCTGACCCTGAGCACTAACAAGTTCCTCTGTGCTTCAGTAGCACCCTTTGACAAGCCGGACGTGATCAGCATCGACGAACATGAGTAAGAATGTGAGTGGGAAGTTAAGAATTTGTTGGGAGATGTGGAGCTATTGCTCATCCCAGAGGCGGTGCTCCTCCTGGTAGAGTTTATCAGCTAACCTGTTAACCTGCACTACATCACTCCTGCTGCTTGAGCAGACGCTATCAGTGACTCGTGTCAAAATCTCCTGTTAATCTATCCGTAGATGTCACTGCGTTTACATTTCTCCCCAGCTCTGATTAACAACCTCGAGTGCTCATTTAGATTAGAGCAATGAGACAAACTGCAGAGATTTCTGAAGCGTGTGCAAGTTGGAGTTAAGCGTGTGAAGACTTATGTGCACAGGTTTGTGCAAGAATGTAGAAAAAGTTAAAGGGTTCTATATGGAGTAGATCTTTTTTCTGCATTTTTTGTATTTTTCAGCATCAAAGTTAGCTCAAAAATCAAGAGTGTTTTGTTGGGGAAGGCAATAAACAGGCAATAATGTTTTTGCCTATATAGTTTTGTATGAGTGTGTTCAGTTATCTGTAATGTAAAATAACCTTATGAACCGTTGGATGGAATTTAAGGAAACAATCATAAAATATATAACGGATTCGATTTTGGAGTCAGCCTAAATCAAGATGGCCTCCATCTCCAAAAAATTCATGAACTTAATAGATTTTAATAAAACTCTAAGAAAGTAACCAATGGACATGCATCTATAAATGATAAACTTCTGGAGTCACTGAATCCAGACCCCAGTCTGGACAGTTTGTGACCTCTGCACTACACCATGACATTGGTTTCATGCCTGTGCAGCCACTAGCAGCGTTTTGTTTGCCAGCTCATGCCTCCGTAATTACTGGACTTATATCTCCACAAAAACCCGCAAATATCTGCTTGAACCGTGAAAGACGACAGGAGACAAACACTTGGGTTTTCACTGTCAATAAAATCAACACTGTGATACTTGACGAACGCTCTTCCTGGAATAAAACCCAGTTGTTTTGAATCACACACCAGTAAATACTCATCAGTTCTCTCGCATGCAGCACCAACTAAAAGCAGATTTTGTGGCGGCTGAGGATTTTTCACCACCGACCACTAATTGGATAATGTGGCAACAGCAAAAAACAGATATATTGTTTCCACACGTCCACATTAAAACGATGGTTTAATCATACGACACCTAGCGCTCACGTTTCTGGGTCAATTTCAACTTTAGCAGCACTTTAACGTTTTCATGTAACATCAGTCAGTCAATGGAAAATTCAGGTTTCTGAAAGCTGCAGTGAGTTTTTTGTAAATGCAATTAAAGCTGTAATTTTCAGTCATTATTCCTAATATCTGGTTTCCTGTCTTTAAATGATTTGGCTTTAAATTCTTCTCAGATAAATTTATAAGGAAACAATAAAAATGGAAACAATGAACAATTTCCTCAAAAGATACAAAGGAAAAAAATACTTTATTAAGTCAGAAACTTTCTTAAATGCATTAATATACTGAAAACAGGTCTGTTTTTCTGCATAAAAACTAAGCCGTCTGCTGGGTGATGAGCTCCAGGCCTTTAAGGTAAACCTTTCTTAAGCAGATCTCAATCAGTTACAGATTAGAAGTGTGGAAGGGATCAGCCAGTCAACAGTCAGACACGCGGCAGGACACCCAAACACATTTCTCCTGATAAATTGACCTCTGCCCTTTGGTATACCCCCGACCCATCTCTGGATCAGCTAAGGTCAGGCCTGAGGACTCATTTACCCTCCGTCTGATCGTATCTCATCAGAACTTTTCAGCAGCTTTCGAGGTTTTGTTTTCATTTCTGCCTTTTATGTTTTCAGTCACATTTTTGCCAACAGCGTTTCCCCCAAAGACGTTAAAGATAATCTGCAGAGATCTTTTCTAAAGTTCCCTTAGATTTGCAGAAATCTGCTCCTTTTTACCTTTTTTCTTTTTGGAGAAGACTTAGTACCTCTTGTAGCTTTCAGCCACAGGTCCTCACCTCAGTATATGTTCATAAATTCAACTCCTGCTCTCAGCTGTGATAACACTAGATCATCTAGATAAAAATAGAACGCATTGAGATTTTCTGAAGACAAATATCCCAATTCTTCATTATAATGCGACATTAAAAACAAGAAAATGTGCTGTATTTCAAAAATCGCCACGGAGCTCAAGACACTTTAGTGTGGCCCTGTTGTTTTTTAAGTGCTGGTGAAAAACTTTTCTGAATCAGTTTTTCAACACAGAAAAGGCATTTGGAAGGTTTTCCCATTTTTTGTGAACATAGATTTATGGTTTTGTTGATTGCACCAGAAAGTTTCTCTGATCGAAAATTGTTCTGGAAACAAGCTGCCTTGAATTTAATGGCTTCAATGCAGGATTTCCAGTACAGATGGAGGTTTTTTATGTTGCAAGCATGTGTTTGCATGAAATGCATTATAGGAAGTGAATCTAAGAATGCAGTTTTTGTGAAATGTGAACACAATTTTCATTCATAAAAAAAATATTTAATCTATTATTTGTGATTTTTGTTTTTGAAGATAGGCTTTTAAAAACAAATTCAGAATAAAAGAAAGAATTCCTGCAAAGGAAAGGACCTGAAATAGGAAACTGCCTCCGTCTGCACAGACACACAAACCTGATCTCATTCCAGTCAACTGAGCATTGATTACCTATAACGCCAAGCGTCCAAAAATAGGCTTTTCAGAAGATTACTTTATAACACCCTCCTCACACTTACACTTCAATCGGCTCTTTCCAAGATTATTGATTCTATGACAGAGACATAAATCTATGACCCATAAATAGATGAGTTATGGAAAAACAAAATATAGCACTCAGAGAACTTCTATTCTCTGCAACAGAAACAGGACTAAAATGAGGCTCGTCTCACTAATGGGATGAATCCTGTCAGGGGTCAGTTTATGGTTGTGTGGATGTCAAATGTATTGTGGCTGAGTGGGCTGCTGCGCTGCTATGACTCTCTCAGGGGAAAGAAGCTCCTCTTTGCAGCAGAATGTGCTTCGCCCTGTCAAGACAGACTAAGAGTCTGGTTCAAATATTAACAAGTGCATGAAAAACTTCTCTAAATACAGTTTTAGGATCAAAATCGATGTGACGTGTCTGCAGAAAGGAGCAGCTGGAATGCACCTGTGATCCATGTTTGGACCCGTTTCTTGCGGAAGTCTTCTCAGCCGTAGAAGCATCCACTGAGTGTATTGTTACTGGTGAAAAACAAATAAATCTCTACTCCATTTCACCTTTTCCAAACTCCATGACGGGAGAAAAGACTGATACTTTTTCCCATAGCTGCAGTAAACAATGTGGCAGCTGTAAAAGATGTCCTGTGTCCAGGAAGAAGGAAAAAGAAGTGTCCATGCACTGACATGTGCACTGACATGTGCTTTCACATTTCTATTCAGCTGCATGCCAGATGACTTCTCATCCACACTTTTTGTGAGATCAGACTCAGTGATAAAACACAAAAGGTGATCAGTAGTTTGAGGTGAATCCTGTCAGAATTGTTTTCTTTCCAGCTGAATTGAAATGAAACCAAGTGAATGAAGGTTAATTATAGTTTGGAGCAGAGATGAAGACCTGGATCATTCCCTGCAGTATAAAAGCAGCTGCAAACTTTAGTCATCTTCTTCCTAATCTCTGTTTTCTCTCATTTTTAATACCAGTAAATGTGAGTGTCAGGGTGGTCCTCCTCAGTAATGTCTGGTTTGGCTGGGAGTTGGAGGGAGTTGCTGTTTTCCTTCAGGTTCATCAGATTCTTGGAGGTTAACCATGTTAAAAAAAATAGTTCTCCTCAGCCACAGGAGGGCAGTCAAACACTGTGTAAATCTATCGCTGCAAAGCCAGAAACATTCCAACATTTATCACAATATCATTTGGTGTTATTTAGGAAACAGCACTCTGAGCTGAAGTGTAGTTTAATAGGAGTGTCAGTCTGTCTGTGTGAAATTGATATTTATCTTCCTGCTCAATAATCCTGAATTTTATCACATTTTTATTAGCTACTCTTGCTAATAAGCATATCTTAACTTGAAAATGACTTGTTTTAATAGTTTTGTTTTTAATTATTGGAGTCTCAAGGCACACAAGTCCCGAGTCAAGTCCCAAAACATGGAAATCCTGAGTGAAGTCAAATCCCAAGACACACAAGTTTCTAGTCAAATTGAGTCCCAAGAGATGAGAGTTCAGAGTCAACTCCTAAACTTTGAGTAATTTGACCACATTTTATGATTTAATTACAGAGTAATGAGGAGAAATGTCCAGATATTTTTATTTCTTCCTAAAAGGTGTTTTTATTTGATAGAGCAAATTCAGCTGTACTCAATCAGACAAGAAGTGTAAAATAGACCTGTGTGATTTCAAGTCTAAAAGTCATAAAATGTGACTAGAATCTGATTCAAGTCCATGTCATGTGACTTGAGTCCACACCTCTGCCAAATGCACACTTATCCAGTTTAAATGCATTTTAAACAAAAATGTCAAAGATTTTAAAATTTTGGTTTTTAATGAACAATCCAGGATTACATATTTTTGCCTGTGCTACCGACACGCTTACGTCTGTCTGTGGTTTCTTAAAGAATCTGTCTCTTTCCAGATGAAAGTCTGTGTTCTCCCAGAAAACCTTTAAGTAATGCTCTTGTTGAAGTCTGGTGCTGTTTGGACTGAAACCTCTGGGATCCCACAGGAGCATACAAAAAGTCTGCTGGGATCACAGTAAAAACCTTGGTGAGTCAAACACCAGATGACCTTTGACCTTAAGCCAAGCGTGTCAACAAGAGCTCAGCTGAGACATAACTGCACTTTGACGGCATTTTGCTAAGATTTGCATGAGTATGTGCTGCAGAATAAAGACTAATTTTGAATACGAACCACCAGAGGGCAGTGCAGCACAGGGTTTTTGGGCTTATTTAATAGACAATTTCCTTTTGTTCACGTTCCGGTCGAGTTTAGACAAAAAATAAGTGTTTGTATTCAAATGGAACATCTGTGTTTTAGTCTGCATAATTCTCAGGTATTATTCACATCAGCATCATCTTACATCCTCATTTTTAAAAAAACTTATAAACTAAACACTTCCTACTTCCTTAGTATTTAATGTTTTTACATGTGTTTTTATTAGCTAATAAAAGCCCAGCACAGTAGACGAGCACCTATCAAAAAACAAATTTATTGAAACCAGCACTTCATGAAGAGACATATTTATTACATCAGTAGGATACATCACCGTTAATATCATCATGCCAAAAAGCAGCAACAGCAGCACTTCATTTCCTCCCTCCATTTGTCAGACAGGCCTCCTACATTTCCCTCCTCACGCAGACGCTCTTATCACATGCACATCCACAACGCGGCTGGTCTCATTAAACGAAAATCTCCCGAGGCCCAGCTCCAGCTGCTTCTCGTCTTCCTCCGGCGTGGCTTCCTAAAGGCTCGCAAACACTCATTACAGTCTTCTGACACACTGACGTGTTGCAAAGCTCAACTGTTCCTTGTCCATTGTTATTAAAACGGGATGTGGACACACTGAGATCCGTGAAGAGACTCTTCTTGCCGAGTTCCTGTTCAGATACTGTTTGGAGGACTAACATAAGCATTATTTACATGGTCAAAATTGCTACTATTGTGTATTGAATAAGCAAGACGTCAGACTAGCGAGACAAGAGCACTACGCCCGCATTCACATGCACTAGTGTCATAGAAGTATTTATCTTTACAGGATGTTCACAGCTACAATCCAGGTTTGTGTTTGCTTGTGCGCTGCTTTAAAAACTAGAACTTTATTCCTATGTTACATGCAGTGAAATGAAAGTGCCTCACACTTCACTGTCTGTGATAAATATGGACACACGTAGGAGATACAGTACAGCACGGATACTGGCTTCCGTTCAGTGCTTTTCGATATGTCAAATCAAGCCAAGCGGACTGGTAACTTGCAGTTT
This sequence comes from Callopanchax toddi, assembly GCA_006937965.1. Lineage (NCBI taxonomy): Eukaryota > Metazoa > Chordata > Actinopteri > Cyprinodontiformes > Nothobranchiidae > Callopanchax > Callopanchax toddi. The sequence goes on from SSNR01000001.1 coordinate 58,576, forward strand.
TCTGTTTGAGATCAACCAAGTTGGTCCTGTAAATTAAAAACTCTTAATAATAAAAAGCCTGTACAGGAATTTAAAAAAAATCACAATACACAGATTTGTTTACCAATAAATAAACATGGAAGAGCTCAGAATGTTTTTGTTGTTGTTTTTTTAAATGCTTAGACCAGAAAGATTCTGGAAAAAAATAAAAATAAAACCTCTGTTTGGGAAGCTTATTTAGGGCATGGACACACACACACACACACACACACACACACACACACACACACACACACACACACACACACACACACACACACACACACACACTCCCACACAAGTATAAAATCTCCCAGTTTATGAATATTTTGCAGACTTTCTCTTAAATAAACTTTGATTTGACACAACCAAACCAGACAAATGCAAACAATTCCCTTTCTTGTGAGATTTTGTAGAATAAAGTATTTACACATCCTCACTACATGGTTACATCTGTTAAACTGCATGCTCCTCTTAGTTTCTTGCAGTTTTTGGGCAGCTATACCTTTATTTTGTCAGATTTTTACCAACTGATATGATCAAAAATGTCACCTCCACTTATTTTCCAGTTAATTTAAATAAAAAATCACCTACTTTCCTTTTTTGTGTGTGCGTGAAGTGGAAAATAATTGATCAGCTATTTTAGGTATGTGCCCATCTGCACGCTAATAAAAACATCTAATTACAATACCATGAAACAATGTCATCGATGAGTCAGTCGAATCTACGTTAAAGGTATTTGTGTCCATTTCTTGTGCTGGTTGACCTTTGACCCTCTGCATAGTTCAGGTCCAGCTGAGATAATATGGCCCGATGGTCGTGACTGACACACAACATCCTGTTTCCTGCGGTTGCCTGCACTGTGGTACTGTAAACATGGCTGCCCACGCACAGAACCCAGCAGCTGGCAGATCAGAGCAGCGTTTCTTGAGTTTCCCGTCCAGTCTTTGTGGATGTCTGTTTCACATAACGAAGGAGAACAACATGAGCAGTTTATCAGGTGTACAGAATGAGATCTGGATGTGGTCTGAAGCCTCAAATGTAACAGTTAAAGGTCACAGGTCAGACGCTGCGGGGGGCCCTCTCCAGCTCATGGGTCCTGCGGTTGCGACCCTTCTGCCTCTCTTGCAGGTGTTTCCACTTGGATGCCATTCCTTGAACGTGCATGCTGTTGTGAGGGTTCGCCACCACCTTCTGCTGCTGCTGATGGTGATGGTGCGCTTGCACCTGCTGCACCATCTGAGCTTTCTGCTTCTTGTGCTTCCTCTCCCGCTTCCATACCTGGTCGCAGAAGTCGTCCACGCTGTTCAGAGTCGGGTGATTGACCAGAGACAGAAAGTCTCTGTACCAAAGCTTCTGATTTGGACTTTCTCTAGATGAGGAGTAGTCCTGAGCGTGGACGCTGGTTGTTGTATCTTCTTCGCGGTGTAAAAGATCCTGCAGCCGTTCCGCGTCAATGACTTCGAGGTTAACCCTTAAAATGATCTGCATGAAGCCATGTTCCACCGCCTGGCACAGATAGGTGCCTGAATCCTTTTTGCTGAGAGCCCGAATCAGGAGCCCCTGGTCTGTATGGATGAAGCGTTCCTCCAATCTGATCTGAAGTAAGAAAACAAAGAGATTAAAAAACAGGGCAGAAATGAAATTCAGCACATCGTGTCATAAGAATCTAATCCATCACGCTGCTCATTGCTCTGTTTAATTGCAAGAAATTGATTACACCATAGTCATATGGCACTAAATAATAATGTGATTCTGTGTAATCTAGTGAAAAGGCTGTATGATGAACACTCTTTTATCTGCGTCTGGAGGCAAAAAGTATCCGAGGCTTTTTCAAAATGTGAGCTAGGAGCTGCTGAGGCGGAGCCGACCTCTTGTTTTCGGTCTTCAGTGGAGCGTTGATACTGCCAGTGTGTGGTGGCTCTCTGGGACTTAGGACTGCATTCGAGAAAAGTGCTGCTGTTTTCTACACCGTACACAGTTTTATCCAACAGAGTCGCCTGTCCACTCAGTTCATCTAAAAAAAGAAGGGAAAAAAAACATCTAATTTAGTCACACAAGTTTGTTAAAGGAAAATATTTTCTGTATGTACAAAAAGAACATCAACAAATCTTTAAAAAAAGGCATGTTTTTTTATTTTAAACCCCATAATTTGTCTGTTTTACATCATTCCTGAAGTATTTTCTTTATCACACTCAACAATCTGGCAACTTCCTGCAACAGTAGAACTTAGCGGAGAAAACGCAGCATGACTAAAAGATTACTTTTTCATACAGTTAGGTATGCAGTCCTTAGTGGAGAAGGTTTTTTTTTACCCTGCTGGTTGGTTTTAGAAATAAGACTGGTCCGCTGTGTTTAGTCTTTTTTGCTGTTTACTGCATAAATCAGAACCTCTCATACAGACAGCTCTCGACAACACTTATAATTTATTGTGTTTTAAATGTATCACAAAAGAAAATCCAAAGAGGAGGTCCTGATTTTGGTTCAAGTCCAGTAACAGGAGGTCTTGGCGACGGAGCGGAGGCTTGAAGGAATGTTGACCATGCTAATTACAAGCCTCGCATGAACCAACCTCGATTTTCACACCACCAGAAAACACATAAAAACACACTGATGTCACACCACGCACAAATTCCTAGCTTGGTTATGTCGGGGATGGATAGCAGCAGCATTGATAAAACACGTTTTTATTTTTTAAGTACCATGGTGCTGCAGATCTGAACACTGGGTGAGTGGGTCTCCATTCCTGATGTCTTGCCTTCTTGTTCTCCTGCAGAAACACAAAAATAAACTCATAAGTCAGCAGAAACACCAGCTTTGTGTGTGTGTGAGAGAAAAAGACAGAGAAAATGCATGCCTGCAGGACGTTTGTGTGAGTGTAGGTGTGTATTTGAACGAGGTATGGGTGTGCAGCGACTGTGCAGGCCAACACAAACGGATAAACAGCAGGCAGCCCAAGCTTTAGCAGAAAAGATTTAATTGTAGGGTGTGAATGAGAGTGGAATTCAGCATTAATCAATCACACCAGCCTGTCATTTTTCTGGAGTACAAATGCAAAAAAAAAAAGTTAAAGTAAAATAGCCCCTGAGGATATTCTTCAAACTTTTAACACATCAGCTATAGAGATAATAAACTTGTGATTTCTGACCCCTTGTGTTCCAACATGCTCATCCAAAGTTTTGTTCATGGATAAATTAGGAAGAATTGCCTCTGATTAGCTTAGTTTCTAAATGTAGGAGTCTTAAAAAGAAAACCAAGAGAATACCGCGCAGCTCAAGTTCAAATCAATACAGGCAGTGATTGCATGAGTGGGAGGCTGCACACAAAAGCAAACACTCCACTACTATCATCGTACCAGCACTGAACTTCTAACACCCACCTCACCCCTGGTTCACCCAGCAGACATGGCTGACTTCAGTTCATGTTTACAGTAAACACACCAGTTGGGCTGTATTACTAAAACACACATATGCCTTTAGGGATTTATAGATTTGAAGTCTTTGCTGAATTTAAGGATGTTTCAATCTGTTTCAATCACTTGAACAAACACTGTGATGTGGTCTGCCATGCTGCAAAATTAACCATGTCTGAGGTGAGTAATGCTTGTAGAAATCCACAATATAATGTTTCTTTAAAATGAAACTTTTGAGGTCAGAGTTGCCTTAGATGGTCATTTGCTCTTGAATCTTGAAGATTCATTAAACCCCACTTTAAGATTTCAAAGGAATGCATATTGCCCACTGCTTCTCTTGCAGCTTAGTTTTAAGCTAAGAGAATCTTACATTGAGAAATAATGGAGTTAAAGCAGTTTTGGTCAAATCTCGAAAATAATATTATCTGATCTCGTGCATTAACTCAAGATCTTGCATGATCTGTTGGAACTTAGAGTCTGTGCTGTGATTGGCTCTCAGCTACAACCACATTAAACTGCAGCTCAATGTCTGGTTTAACTAACTGAGTTATGGTGGGTTTATAATGTTGATTAGCTGTAGAAACCACCTTCAAGTAGGTTACCTCCAATTATTGACCCTTAGTTACTACAACACAGTTTTTAGCTCATTATGTGTAAAACTGCAAAACTAAAAGTTGTAGCCATTTTTGTTGTTCACACATCTTTAATTGGGTGTAATTTATTATTATATACATGCAATATCCTGTTCAAAAGATAAGTTAAAACAGTCGTTCATAGATGTGTTGCTCTTGAGCGTTTTAGTCAGTTCACCCATCTCTGCAAACTGCTATTCTTGGCGAGGCTAAAACTGATTTGAATGGTCAGGAAATGTCCAAATAATAAAGGAACAAGTGTGTCATGAAGTGACTGGAACACCATGTAACCATCAACAGAGGAATAGGTTTTACAATGCAATGGACAAAGAGGCTTGTGCCAACAAAGAGGCCCACACTCTGAAACCAACTGCTTTAATGGTAGCTAGTGTTTGCTGTTGACCACATAGACAAAGCTAAAGCCTCCTTAAGGAAAAACGTTGTCAAAATGATCAAATTTATCCATGTTCGAACCACATTTGAAGTAATGACAATGAAGGACAACTTTAGAAGTGCTCTGCAACACAGTTCAAGCCGCGACAATGATCCCCAAAACACATAAAACTGATTGTAGAAGGGAAAAAGCAGCACTGGGTTTTGGAATGACTTTCCCAAAGTCCTGACCTCAGTTAAACTAAAAATAGGTGGACTGTGCTTAAAAGTCAAACCCAAGGCCCCTGAATGGGACCACTGTTAGCTCACTGGTTTGCAAGAAAGATTAGTTAAATATTCAACCAGATTTCTGCTAAAAAGTTTAAAGATTAAAGGTGCAATAAGACACAAATTAGGGAAATACATTACAGTAATTAATGACTTGATTCTAAATTATTTATATTTGCATAAACTCTATTATTTTCCTGAAAACTTTCATCTTTTATGTGAGATAATTCCCAAAAAGAAACAATCTGCAAACAAAAACAGTCAATATGTAATGTGTAAGGTTTTTAGGTTAAACCACCATCTGGTGTATGCATTTTATTATGATGTTTAATCAAGATCTACCATATATTTCATAGTTCTCAACATGGAGATTGTATCTACTACCTCTTAGCCATGGGAAAGTATCTGGAGCATTCAGTGCCATCCCATGCACAGTAAGGGTCCCTTGCCAGGCAGCATTCAGCACAAGCCTTCCCATAAACCTCACAGCGATGCAAAGGCATCTGAGACACGCCGATGTCCGACCCCAGGTACAGTTGTTGCTTGAAAGAGAAAAAAGATATAATATAGATCATATTAGCAGAAATATTTTGCTGTTGGAGTGGTGTTTTGTTTGGCTCAGAACTCAACAATAGACAGAGCTACCCTGCTCCTCCTACCTGTCAATTAGCTTGCTTGTTTTTAAATCCCTGTCATTTATGATGACAAGCTAACTGTCACTGGAAAGCCAGCAATTAAGATATTTGAGTGATGACAAAGCAGCTTATCTCAAAGTGTTTAAACTGTGCTCACAAACGTGCCTTTGTTCCATCCTCCTGCCCTTAAGCTAGGTGTGTCTGCTTCAAAAAAAAAAAAGCCGAAGAAGTTCTTTCAGGCTAATCTAAATAGACTGCATGCACAAACTTTGGTCAAATTTCTGCAGTAATTTTTTTGCATTAGTTTTCGGTAATTAAAGGCACACTATGTAACTTTTTCATATTTTTTTAAACCTTTTTCTTGAGCCAATATGGGTTAATGGGACTCTTTACAGGGTTTCTGGAGGGATTCCTGTATTTTTTTTTTAGCTCTCCCTGCTTGAACACAGCTGATGTCTTTGAATGAGTGATGAACCGCTTCAGTAGAAAGCAACGAAGGCTGAGCAGACATTTCAACAGTTAGATTTAGGTGTTTCTGAGCATATGCTAAAGTTTTCACAACAGTGATTAAAAACAGACATTAGGGGTCAATTCTGCATAGTGTGCCTTTAATTTGTTCGACAGAATTTGTATTTAGAACCTGTGTAAAAAGTATAAATACCTGTTTAGTTGAAAGTTCCATGGCCTTAATGGCAACTGGTTTCTGGAAAAGATAAAAAGTTTAACTGATCAGAGAAGTTTCTACTGAATAAAGGCAAGGAGAGTCAAAACTCACTCTGAACACAGTCATCTCTTCTAGCAGGACTTCCTCTAAGTCATGCCAGGAGCCTCTGGGGATGGATACAACTTTCAGAATAGTTCCCATGTCTAGAAACAAAAACAGAAGAACCCAATCTAAACATTCCAACATAACGTGTGATTCAGTTACAGGTTACAGTGTGTTTATAAATGTATCTTACCTGTGCCTATAAACATTACGTCATACAGGCCATCTTCAGCTTCTACTTTATCAACTACTATTTGGGTGAACTGGTAGTCCACATCTGTTTTGACTATGATTGGTCGGTTGTTAATCGGATAGATGGGGTTGAACATGGCTGGATGACTTCTGGCAAAAGTGACGACTTCATCAGGAAAGTCCTTGGTTGTATCAAATCCACCGAAGGTCTTGCTTGGGCACTTTGGGGGAAATAAGGTTATTTTATAAGTTAAGTAAGATAAAAGTACAGAACTTTTTATAGATCTGTCAAAAAAACTCACAGTGCCAGGCCGGGGGTAGGGAACACGGCCCTGGAAGGGAACCCACTGATAGTTGGGTCCGTCTCTGTGAGCGTATGGACCCAGGAAGGCTCTTCTGACATCCGTCATGCTGTACATACACACCGCTGAACCCTTGAAGACGTTACTAAGAGTAAGAAAGTATAAAACAGATGGAGAATGCTTGCAATCATAACACATACAGAAAACACATAATATATCACCAACAATTAGAGAAAGAAACCAATAGGTCACAATACCTGGAAGTGGTAAAAACCCCATAGACGATTGGGCTCTTGGGATCCTTTGTGCTCATAAGGAAAACATCCTCTGAAGGCCAAACACAGTGAATCACAGACATTCTGTGTCACATTTCTGAAACAAGTCGAGCAGAATGAAGAACTGAAACTCACGTAGTTCATCAAAGTGGGTGTCTATCCCATTACTGCCAGGGACGGAGCAAATGAGTCGAGCTTTCAAGAAGGTAGTCCACTTATTGACCAGGCTCCTGTGACCTCCCAGGTCATTCTGTTGGACACAGCACATGTGGATTTCAGGGTTTTGTTTTTGCACATAGCAACATTTATTAACAATGTAAAACTCTTCAGCTTTATAAAAGATCAGGTATTGTTTTTAAAAGGGAATTTGCCAAATTCTGCATTTGTGTAAGCTTATTTATAATAAATTGTCACGTCCTGTCTTCAACATATCCAGATCTGGGTCCTTGCAAGGAAGCCCAGACTCTCCTTTCCGCAGACACTTCTGCCAGCTTCTCTGGTGGAGCGTTCTCAGGCTAGCATAGAGATGTAGTCCCTCCATCATATCCAGGATCGGCCCTGGAGTCTCTAACAAGAGGACATACCTGAAACACCTGCCCAAGAGGGCATTGTCCACATGCCTGAACCATCTCAGCTGGCTTATCATGATGTGGAGGAGAAGCAGGTCATGTGCCTCCTGAATGTCTGACCTCATCTTATCTCTAAGGCTGAACCCAGACTCCCTGAAGAAGAAACTTAATTTGGTTGCCCATTTTCATGATGTGGTCTTTTGGTCATTACCCAAAGCTTCTGATCCAAGGTGAGTGTTGGAATATAAATTGGCTGATAAATCAAAATCTTTGCATTCTGGCTTAGCTCCTTCCTCACCACCATAGGTTGGTTTAGTGTTCACATCAGGCAAGGACTGGCCATCTGGCAAACCTGGCAATGCCCGGTGGGCTGACGCACATTTTTGGGCAGCTCCTAACCGGCTCGTGCTAGCCTGGGTAGCAGTGTGCTACATTGAGGTGCCGGGCCTTTCCTGACCGCACAGCAAGTTCAGGGCTGCAGGTTACAGGTCCATGTTGTAGTCATGCACTGATGTGGTGCTGGTCCAGGACACGGTGTTGGCCCAGGGGAAGGGGCGTGGTTGGAATGAACTAGTGCCATGACCATTTTTGTTCCCAGTCCAGTCCTGGTTCACATCACTGCAGACGCTGACCTGATCTAACTGTTGACCTCCTTCTCCAAGACCCCTGAGTCCACTTGAGGTAGAACCTCGACCCAGACATGGAGTAGGCAATTTTCTGGCTGAGAATAAATTCCTAATTTGAGTAAATAATGTAAGGCTCACTGTTTTTTGTCAGCACAGGGACAATCATATCTGACTGACACTATTATTGTATACCATAAACATAATTTATATGATTATTTATTAAAACATACATAAATCAAAGTGAAAAGGCTGTGGTCTACTAACGGTCCCTTTCAGGAAAACTGGTTCAACACAAACTTGTAATGACTTGTAATGAATGATTGGCTTGGGAAGAACCTTTGAAATAATTCTGGTGTGTTTCCAAAACTACAGTAGACGTCATTCACACCTACCTGATAACACACACACACACGCACGCACACACACACACACACACGCACGCACGCACGCACACACACACACACACACACACACACGCACACACACCATAGAAACTGATTCATGTGTTTGTTGGTTTCATTTTCTTTAACTAAGCATTGATCTAAAACACTGACAGCTCCTTTAACGAACCTGTTTAAGGAGCTGCATGTGTTTAATTTGTAAAAGCTGTTTTTTCTATCCGTTTCCCTAACACTGCAAATTTATTGACGCGAAATGAAAAATTGACTTTCGCTTGTCTCCTAACTTCTGTTCCGGTGACAAATAGCTTTGTACATGTCATGCAGAATTATGACTATTTTACCCTGCTGGCTCACAGTGTGGCATTTGTGCAGAAAGCAGGAAGGCCTGGCTCATACAAACGCATTCCACTTCTGCTGATTTACGACAGTAAATTAGAATTTCTACAAGTATGCATAGGCTCAAATTAACACCACAGCTTGCATAATGAATGGCTTGTCTTGTGTTGAAGACAGCAGATTCCTGACATTCAGGGTAATAAAGAAGGCTGTTATAAAGGAGGGACGATGTGCAGTTGAACAGGAGGTTAAGGCTGGACATGAGAATTCCCAAAATATACATGGAATCTGACAATAGGACATCTAGAAAGAAGACACAAAGCCTGTAGGGCAACAGTGCAGCTATTAATGCCATGTCTGCCTCTCAGGTGATCAGTAGCACCAAATTCACCTCCTCCCTCAGCAAGAATGAATCACAGGTAACAACTCTTGAAAGCTGCTATCATGAAAGCCACTCAGACACACTTCAAGCTTTTTTTTTTTTAAATACTAAACCTATTTTACATATTACTCTCTTTGTTTCATATTGCATTGTTGTCTTTTTTTTAGGGCCTGCCTTAGTGCCTGTGTGTCTGCGCTCACTTTGCAGAGCTGCCCGATGCGAGCGTACGTAGCCTTCCCAGCGTGTTCTCCCTCCATGGCGTTCTCTCTGAAGAACAGGTAGATCTTGTCGTCTTCGGGATTGTCGTTTTCCGGGATGAGATGAACGCCCAAAAATCTCGGCTCTGGAGAAAACACATTTATTATCGGTTAATCCAACATCCGGGAATGTTGATTTTCATCCCACTTTTGAATGAATGAATGAAGCATCAGGCGAGGAAGTACACACAGGAAAAATTCAGTTCTCCTCAGACAAACCTGGAGACTTTAAGACAACTTCTGCACTCAGACTTAGACTCCAGGGCTTCAGTCTGTTGCATTCAAGGCACTATACTGAAACCCAAACTCCACTGGAGACTAATGTGCTTCTTGCACTGTGTTTGGACTGCAGGATTTTGAGCCATGCTTTAACAGCCTAGACCTTCTTGGCAGACACAAGTGAGAGTGCAGCCATTTGTAACAATAAACAGTGAGGAGAGGTTAGAGGGCTATTTACATTTTTTGAGATATTCTGCAAATTTGACATGAAACTTGATCGGATCCTTATGAAAACAATCTATTTCATTATTAGGTTGAATTCTTGTCATGATGGAAAAACCTTTAAAGGTTTATGTCCTCTGAACTCACCGTTTAGCCACCGGGAGTCATGCTGCTCTGTCCTGATTGGATGATGTTTGCCAAGCGTGCGAAAGATGGCGAAGTCCCGCCCCATGAAGTCAGCTGATGTTCCAGCATACAACTCTCCATCTGAGAGAGAGAGAGAGGGGATCATTTGTGTCAGCATGTAAGATGAGTCAAAGTCTGTGGGGCTTAGCAGTACAGGTAGACTTCCCAGTCCTGGGAGAAGGCAGGCTGTGACAGATGTGATGAACATCAGGAGTGTGAAATTGACATTAAAACAGAAGGCAGGGCTGAGGGAGGGATGAACGAATGGAAGGTCAGATGCGTAGGGACAGAACAGAAGTGTGAGACAAGGGGAGTACATAATAACGCTGGGGAGAAAGGGGAGCGGAGATGAGGGGTGATGGGCTAGAAAAAGGCCATCTGCTAAGTTAAACGGTGATGTAACACAAAGCGACACACAAAGTAATCGGGGGGGTAAAGAGAAACACCATGCTCACATACCCTCACCGAAAACGAGAGGGTCACTGACACCACAGGAAACTCAATGAAATCTCATCACCGACCACACTCACACAACAAGCACCGCTTAACGAGGAAGCTTAGATTGAAATAGAGTTTACAGTGCTGTCAATGAGGGGTTCTCAGTGTGTAAACACAAAGCAGGTCCATGTGTAATGAATGTCAGAAAAGCCCTGTTCTGTTATTTACACTGACGTCAAATCTGCTTCAATGAAAGAGCAGAGCGCCGGATGTTTGCAGCCTCCCATGGATTTATTGCACTCGAGGGGGACAGTAATCTGGATCTGCCCCTGAACTCACCAATTAGCATGGATGCAGTCTGCAGCTTGGGATCATAGGGGCTCTTCCCTCTGCCGTTTTCTACATGCAGATCCAGTCTGAACAAGCTGTCCTGCACACAGACAGAAAAACAGTCATGCTTTTACATCATATGGGGGTGCACATTCGTTTTGATGAGCATTTCACAAAGAAAACAACCCTTATTTTCATAAAATCCAGATTAGGATCATTTTACACGGTTTTTGTTTCGAGAGATTTTTCAGCCAAATCCAAAGAGGATTTGTGGACTTTTTTATAAGCTCATAATATATGATATACATACAAAACATATGCAATTTTACATCTTGCACATTCATTTCTCCAGCTGAAATGACTCGGAGAACAATAGAAATGTATCCCTATTGTGACTGAACTCAACACTCAGATGAATGGCATTTCTGGTTTATGATCCGCACAAAGCAGGGGGATTGTCTCAAGAGACATTTCCTTCCTTAATGGTCTGTAAAGAATCATCTAATGAGTGAGAAACTCATATTTATAAGTCTGACATTTGGCGGAGAAAAGAATGTTGTCCTTTTGTTCTCAGATCAAGCACGCACATGCAAAGCATACACTAAAAACTACATTTTTTACCTCGTTTTTGGAAAATCTTTATAGCATTAATTCACTCAAATGTATAACTTTGATTTCTCTTAAATGTATTAGTATGTGTGACAAATACATGAATATACATGTAAAATGTGTTTTTTTACCTCTGGTTTTTTGCCCACTTCCAGGTAGGAACACACAGGATGGAAGGCTCCAGTTCCACACACGTAGAAATGGGTCTGGTTGAACGGCTCCAGCACCTTGATGAAATTTGCACAGTCTCTCTGGAGCAAAAAGAAATACATGTTATGCATTTGCCATATATGTTTTTTTTTTTTTTTTTTAGAAATATGAATGAAAATACTTTTACAAAATGTATGATCTTGAAAGAAAATATTACAATTACAAAATGTAAAAATGGTTTTCTAGATTTGGTTGTGTACAGACCTCCTACTTTGCTCAGTATTCCATATTTTGGGGCAAAAAAAAAGTACTTTATGCTAAAACTGCCATAAAAGGACATTTTCATGTACCACCTGATTGTTTCAGCGTTATTTGACATCTTTTATCCTGTTTTGGCAGCACGTCTGACCTCAAAACAAACTGAGTGTGTCATCACATAATAAAACACACAGAAATACGAATGTGGGGAAAAAATACAGTTTCACAAATTATGCATGAAGTCGATCTGGCTTTTTAGGTTACCAGCAAATGGCAAAACCTGTCTGCAAAAGCTTTTTTGTCTGTGTTGATACAAGTCTCGTATTGGTTTAGTGCAGAATGAACTTAGACTTTTGTATAGTGTGACAGGATGCATAAAAAGTTTTGAGCATCTTATGCATGCAACTTTTAATGCATGTTTTAGTCACTATGGCTGCCTTTTTTAATTAAGTGAATTTGTGTTTTTTTACCATTAGAATTTAATTATGTAATTACAATATAGCATGTGAAAATATATTTAATTGCCAGAACCAGCACAAGACATGTGAATTTAATCTTCAGATTAATAATAAATACATCACAAGTCTGAAATGGTCTGTTTCTAATTACTATAATACTTGGCACTGATTTGAAGCAGATTTTGTAAGACGTGCATCCACTGTAGCTAGTTCTTATCCCTCTTTTTTATGGATGCACCTTAATGCACTTTTCACCCATCCTGCCCTTTCGTTCCTCCCTTCCTCAGCTCCAGTAATGTTTGTTTTGAGCATATCATGGGGCATTTGTGGGCTCACGCTTCTTTCCTCCCCAACTCTCCTTAATTTTCTTTCTCCACTGTATAACAGACAGACCACCCTTAGGAGACCTAACTCAACAATTTCATAATGTTTACAGAAAACACACAATAGAGCTCTCAGCATGTCGGATTTGCCTCACAGAGGAGCTGAAGGCCCTGTTCTTGTGAGTGAACGGAGCCTCAAACATTGCCATGATTTCACATCCCAGCCATTTGCCTCGAGCACTTTTTAAGATAAAATTCATCACAACACTTGCGAGCAGCAGATACAACCTCTAAGTGTGTTTACAGAGTTTAACCAAACCACGTTATAGTTCTGAAACTGTACTTGGCCAGATGCTGAGAGTTGTGATGCTTGGCTTGCCATAAAGGGAATGAAATGCTCTGAATCTTAACGACTCAGGATTTGTTTTAGATCCATCTTTATCTTGAGCTGATAAATGTCACTGAAATATTCTAAACAAATACACTCAAAGGTTTTGGACTCACACAAAGGTATTGTTTGTGTTTCATCTATTCCAGCCTTGCTGATTAGATTAAAGCGGCTCTCTGGAGCATTTTTCTCTGTATCAAAGTTTTCTAAATGTTTTAAATGATATTTCAGGTCTAAACTATGATCTATGGGTTGAGTTCCACAACATCTGTCATTCTGATGAAGACCCTCCTTCCTCCTAGAGACCCCTTTCCATTTTTTTTTTGCTGCCGACATTTTTCAGCCAATGAAATTCAAATTTCTGCATTCTCTCAACATGCACGCGCATCGATCAAACCTGTACCAGTAGGGGGCGCTGTCGTACAGGACGCTCCGTGTGTTTCTCTGCCGTCTCAGCCGTTCACTGAGGACTCACGGCTCATTTCTACTAAAAACCTACCCATTCTCCAGCTAAAGATGGATTTATTTTAATTTTTAAACCTTTCACCTCACAGAATGGCAAGGCTTGACAGGATTATGCGTTTATTTTTGTCAGAAAGTTCATCCAGGGCCGAGTCAAGTTCAGCTTCAGAGTCCAGCAGCAGCTCGGTGCTAACAGAGCTAATATCAGAAGCAGCAGGGACAGAGAGGGCTCATCAGACCCTCGTAGTGTTGTTGGAATAAGATTGTGAACTGTGAGTGATTAAACCCTACACATTGAGCTGTACAGTTCATGTCCGAAGTATATGCGCCGCGCGCACGCACGCACACGCGACCGGACGCGCGTGTCGAGATGTTTTGAGGAGGAGCCTTTGGACGCTAGATTCAAAAACTGCTCTCCTGATGAAATCCTCCGGAGTGCTGCTTTAAGGCTTGTCCTTGAAAATAAGGAATTCTACTAAATTTGAAACTATAAAGACAAATTCTCTATTAAATCAGGAATGCACTTTGTTCTCAATTCGTAAGACTCAATAAAACTATAGATATGGATGATAAATAAAACAAGTATGTTGAGTTAGATTAGATAAATAATGCTCTACTGTGGAGTTTTTATGATTTAGAAGTTCATCATCATTTAATTCATTTTAATCTCTGCAGCCGAGGCCTTACTCTAATAAAATCCATCAGTAATAGGTTCTTAAAGTCCTAAAATACGAAGATGGGGTTCTCTCTTCCACATAACATACTTTTTTAGCATAATTTTATGAAGTAAAAACACAGTAACTGAAAGATGTAGCAAATAAAGCAAAACAAAAACTTTATACGAGTTAACCTCGTTAAAAAACAGTTATATTTTTTCAAAGGTAGAAGCTGACAACTGTGCTGTTGGAGAAGATAGACATAAAGGCAGCACGGCAAAAACAGAATCTCCTTTGCGTCCAACAAAAAACCCAAATGTTTTAAAACCTTGTGGTAAGAAAAGTGCAAAAAACCTCAATCCTATGCAGATCAGCTCTTACCGCTAGATCTTTTCCTGCCCACTTGCATTCGTCTCTTCTGGTGGGAGAAGCTGGCCAAGGGATCTGCAACAAAAAAACACAAGTTAGCAAAAAAATACCCCCCATTGCTTGATGTAAAATTATGACTGGGTCAGTTGATAGAGCTGCAGATTGTGCGCTTAGATGTGTTTTTGTGAGAGTTGAAAGGGTCACAATGTGATTTGTTCTCTACTTTGTTCTGGTTTAATTCACCCAGGTGTGCAGAGTGCAGCTAAGACGCCTGGAACAGCGTATGATCGTGTGCGACAGCTCTGGTCTGAAATATAGATGAAGCACTTCTCTTTAGAAACAGAAAAGAGACTCCCAGGTCGGCTCTCCGGATGGAGATGAACAGCGGTGTAAGTCGGTCAGAAATGCAAACAGCTTAAAGTCATGAATTTATAAAGCAAACACAAAGACAGCAAATCACAGGCTTTACCTGCGCCTCGTCTTTGCTGATATTGAGGAGGTTAAAGGAGAAGATGTGATCCTTGGCTCCCACCAGCAATCGGCCTTTCTCTTCATCCAGCATAAAAGTGTGGTAAGCTGAACTGTTTGCGAGGCCGTCAAATGTTACTAGATTGTTAGATTCCAACATCTCTGCAGAGAGAACAAAAAGTAAAGTGGTATTCAGCTTAATACATTAACAAAAAGATCCTTAAAGTGGTGTTAGTCTTTCTGCTAAACCTCTCACATAAAATTATCAAATTTAAAAAATATTATTGCTTTCCCCTTGTAACCAGTAGCTTTAAAGACATGTTAGGATTGGCCAATCTGATAGCTAGTGAAGAGCTTCTTCTAGCCAAAGTGAAACTGACAGGTAAGGCGGCTCTGAAGCCAAAAACCAGACTGTCTGCATGGAGAAGTGAGTTCATCAGAGCAGCCAAGCATAACCCAAAATATCCACAGTGGAAAGCTGTCAGTTCATAATATTATATTGCTCTACTAATCTATCATAGTCCAAACAGTAACTTTACACTAAATCACAGCCATTAGTGCACTTTGCAGCTCAGTTTAAAAAAACTCAGAGGTAAAGTGCTGACTTTAGTTTCCTAGCAGACAGTCAGACTTGTAAAGGACATTATAAACTCTAAGGGCCCCTTCAAACAGGATGATGACCCCACAACACTCGTTATAACATATAAACCATTAGAACATGGCTGGATTGTGGTGATTATGAATTCCTTCATTGAAGGCAATGCTGCAAAGTTGTCAAATAGATTTTTTCTTGTCCCATCCTAGAATGACTTATTCAAAATACATCAGCTACTTCATCCATCACAATGCACTACCAGAACAATGATGATGACATAACTTAGTCCTAGTCTAGATCAAATTGTCAATGACCACCAGTGTGCAAGGGTCTGTCATGGACATGCTGCCACCATGCTTCTCCACGCAGCATCCTGATATGATGTTACCATGGTAACGAACCACTGTGATCTTGATATGATTGTTTTGTGCATGCTCAAAAGATCTACCAACCTACAAGTGATGGAGAGCCCACTTTGTCCTTAAAACCTACAAAAAGTCTTGATAAGACCAGCAAAGTTCTGGTTTTTCTTTACATCCTGTGTTAAGGTGGTACATTTACCCTTCTGACCTCTAATAATAGTAGATATCTAATAGTTTTGTATCATCTTTTTGTGTAATGTTTGAGAATCTAAAGGGATACTCATGCACGATTTCAACATTTGCACATTTTACTCTAAAATCTGACTGCTCTGATCCCCTGTCATTGACTGAAGGAAGCCATGACACCAGGGTCATTAAGGTCAGATGATTATGAACGGCCCTGATGAAAGTGTTGCTTGATCTCCTTAGATTTTTTTCCCCCTCACTTTGCATTTTTAAAAGAGGTAAAGTTGTACCAGAAACTGCCCCTTACACCAACCACTAATACAAAAGCGCAGAAAGCCACAGAACACAGAGGAAATGCTGACGTCAGTGTACTCTGTTTTTATCTCTCTGTCTCTCAGGAAGGAAAAAACAAACAGAAATAGTCATGAATGTTTTAACAGAGAGGATGCCCCCTTCTCTGAAGTGTGTCAGAGCCCGGGAGAGAAAAGCTGAAGAAGAACTGGAATACAAGAGATGAACACCAGGGAGGAGAAGACAACACACACACACACACACACACACACACACACACACACACACGCACACATACACACACACACAGACCGTTTTTACTCATTTATAAGCTGGTTTGTTTTAATAAGCAGAGCCATTCTATAACATCACGTCAATCAGTTAAACCTGGTTGCTGTAAACTGATCAGAAATTCAAAATAAAGGATCAGTAAAAACACTGATGAAACATAAAAACTCCAAAGCATGGTTCAAAATTTTAAGTTGCCTTTGCGTTTATAAGTAAGTTTATTCTTGTGGTTATTTTGGATCTTGCTCCTTATAGTTTACCTCCACACACCTGCGTCTCATCTGTTAATTAGCTCACCTGTTTCTACTCAGTAATCACCCACCTCAGTGTTCATGCTCCTGTTGTTCTTCTAGTCAGATCCTGCTTTTGTTCCACTACTGTTGTGTTTCCTAACATTCCCGTTTTAGTTTTGCTTTAAGTTATTCTAATCCTCATCCTGCCTTCTGTTTGTGTCTACGGGGATCCAGTTTCAACAACTCACCATTTAAAGACCAACAAATTATATATGTATTTAAATTCTAGGGATAGATGTTCAACATTTCAAATATTAAGAGCAGGAAAAACCATGTGAGCTAATGTTTTCAGAACCATGTGTGACATCATGGTCCCACAGCTGCAGCCACATGTTTTAAGTAACTTTTCTGCATATTCTGCACCAAAAGACCAGTCTTTTGGTTGTGGTTTCTCACATGAGCTGCTTCAGACCCTTACACAACATTTCTACTGGATGGAGGTCAAAACTTTGACTTTCCAAAACAACACATCATCTGTTTAGATTCTTTTCACAAAGACGTCTGATGATTATCCATTCTTTAGACTTTCCTTTGTGCAGTATAGTCAAGGTTTATTGTTCATATGTGGTATGAAGAAAGGAGTTTACTTGTTGTTGCTGCTCTTAACAGCTCAAAACATTAATCCTGCTCCTCCTTCTTACCACCTGTGAATGCCCTCGTGTGTTTAACTGTTGGCAATCTGTTGTTTGTATGTATATGTTCTGACAGTGCATGTGGAAACGAATATCCCTTAAGGGACAATAAAGGTCTATCTATCTATCTATCTATCTATCTAGACTGGAAAAAGTTGCAAAAAAACTTAAATAGTTTGAACAAATTAACAAGCTTCAACAGTTCTCAGAAAATGCACGTCTCTAATTAAACAAACTGCTAATCTTGGACGTTTATATGCTTTTTCCCTTATATGGAAGCAATATAAGTTCATTTTCCACAGTAAAAAAAAAACTATAGGATTGCTTTATAAGGTTTGGTAAAGAAAAAGCACTTTCTCAATCACAACACCACCATTGTTTCAAAATGTTGACATAAAATACAACATAAAAGTCTGATTTTCATGCAAACATTAATTCCATGTGTGCTTTATTTCTGTCTGTGAGTAAATCAGATCAACATGTTTGCATCAAAATATGTGTAAGTTAAACAATAGGAGCAGATATTAGAATTAGAATTATTGTGTGTGTGCATGTGTGTGTGTGTGTGTGTGTGTGTTAGTTTTGAGGGGGGTCAAAGCAGTGGGATGTCGAGTGTTTAAAAGGCCAGAAAAGCTTTTTAAAGGATTAATTTTAATTTGAACTGAGATACAGATTACACACAACAGAGAACTGGATAGTTTCCTGCTCATCAGTGATGACAGGAGAGAAATGTCTTGAATATAAACTTGGATCAATGTGAGCAGCCTTCCAGCTGCCTGGTTTCATCCTTTCAGACCTTCTGTGAACTTAACATTTAAACTTCATGTAACAAGCCCTGGAGGATTTAAAAATATTCCGAAACAGATCCAGTCCCTCAGTCCCTGTTCTAGACTAAATGTCTGTATTTTCCATGAATATATTACACAACACCAATGAATAAGTTTAGACTTTTCAGGTGCACAGGTTAGTTTTCTCTTTATTCCTTTTGCACATTAACTTGGACTATTAGTGTTCTGATCTCGTAAAAGAGCTATTAGGCTTCACATGACACACCCAGTTTTTTAATAATGGAGAGAAACTCAGCCAAAAGCTTCTGTTAAAAGATTAGCTGTGCTTGATTATTAGCCTCTGTGATCTGTTAGAAGTGGGTCAACAATAAGCCAAGCTCTGACAGAACTGTTAAACATCTGACTCTCCCTCAGCCACACTGGGATTATATTTATTTCTCAGACACAATGATGAAATGAGGTTGTAGCAACATTGAAGCAACATGTACCTTCAAATGTGTTTTAGTTGGCTTTCAGTCAAAAAGAAATGAGATCATGCCAAATTTTGTGAGAAAACTTAAAAGTTTAACTTATAAAAGGACAAAAACCTAACTGTGCAGATATTGGCAAAAGTTCTGCAACAAGAGAAAAGTACATATTACAGAAGTCAAGCACGCCATCCCAGATAATCAGAGTTTGAGAAACTCTTTGCATTTTGTGTTTTTTTTTTTTTTTTGCAAATTGGCTAAATGAACTCCAAACTAATATCCAAAAAGCAAACCGTGTTCTTTACTGGTGTTTTTTTTGTTTGTTTGTTTAAAATCACTTCCTGCTGTGACTGTAGGTAAATTTGCAATTTCTTCATGATGTTTCAGGGCCTTTCTCAATTTTGAAAACATGAAAAATAAAATCTGACAAATTTTCCTTTAAAATTGTCATAGAGTTATTGCAGGTCTCTGGAATCCATTTCAAACCTGTCTCAGTTTAGTTTTAAAATATGTAAAATGTGAGACAACTTCGGGAGGGGTTGGAGACCAATGTGGAACTCAGTTGTGTCTGAGCAAATAAAAAGATTCCAAACATGAGGAAAAAATGTTGAGTAAATTTAGATTAAATTGTGAGCTAATTAGGAGGATAATTTGTAACCAAATGTAGCGTTATAAACTCTATTTTTTTGGTTTATAATTGGCACATACTTCTGTAAATTCACTACCAGGTTTGGTAAGTTTTACACAGAGGAAACCCTCTGATACTATCACCTTTTTAGTGTTTACAGGGATATCTAGGTTCGATTCTGATGTTACAGTGAGTAGATTATGCATTTAATATTGACGAATAGAAATCTGAGTCATGGAAATAGACTTCATTATTTTATTAAGAAACATATGACAAATATCACAGATAAGAAAGAGGTAGTTAGCAGGTTTAAGCAGCATTAAGTCATTCACGATGGTAAGGTGTTTTGAATTGAATCTTAAATAAGTTTTAGCAATCTGAGTCTCATGAGGTTTTAGGAGACTAGGGATTTACTTAATTTAGATTAAGGATTCTGATGGAGGGGAACTAGTTATGGATGGAATTAGTAACTAGTCTGAGTAAGCTAATGTTGTTAGCTTTTATCAAGAGGCCTTTAAGCTTTACCAGAGTCGTGGTCACTTAACTGCGTTCCTGGATCGTCACTGTTGAGGTCGGATGAGACGGTGGAGGTGAGGTTTCCCCCTCGGTCCGGATCAGACGGCTGCGGGGGTCGAGGACCGCCGGAGGCCACAGGTGTCGTCCGTGGATACGAAGTTAGATAACTCATCTCTGGCAGGGAGCGTCTAGGCCTGGCATTCCCATCACGGAGCGTCAGACTGAAGGTGTCTGACCTCAGAGGGAAGCTGGTTCCATCGGCTCAGACGGGCTGAGGTACCGTCTCAGGGGGAGCCGGCAACTAGCGTCAGCTGTGTAGAGGTTGACAGCTGAGAGGAGGTCTGGTCAGCGTCAGACCAGAACAGCTCTCCTCTAGTTCTCTCGTTGAACTGAACAGAACTGTAGCTTCCGGGGTCGGAAGTTAAAGGGAGTCTAAAGGGACGTGGCCCAATGAGGAGTTATTAATGTCACGTGACTCAGACCGCTAACTCTTATTGGTTGTAGTAATGAGTGACGTGGTTGTCATAACCTTTTAGCAGTATGTATGTGAAATAATACTGATGCAGATCAACATTCATTAATGCTGGAAGAAAATGCATTAATCATTTAAGACATTTCTGTAACAGATTAAAGTGTCATTTTAGGAAGAGACACCAAGAGTCTTTATTATTATTATTATATAAAGTCCGGTGAAATCTTCCGATACGACCGTGACCCTGGAGGAATGTTGATTCAGGTTAAAACATAACAACAGTCATTTTATTCCAAGTTATTGGGAAAAAAGATGGTTATTATTTGTGATGATCTTGAGGTCAAAGGTCAGAGGTAGTAACGCATTTGGGTTCGTTACACAAACTACATAAAAATTCACTTAAAATGCTCTGCAAAAGTTGAAGTTAGTTTCATAAATACCAATTCAATGTGATTCAAAGTGAAAATTTTGAAATTTTCCCACAGGTTTGCATCTCCAATTATTTGCCGACAGTCCCAAACCCGTGAGATATTGAATATAAGCAATAGCTATTTCACTGATGTGATTTACTTTTTCTTAAATTTAAATTTAGCCTTTTTTAAAAAAAAAAACAGTTTCTCCATCAGACCCACTGCATGTCGTTTCATTTATTTCTCCACTCATTATTTATTCTGTTTAGTTAAGTTCAGGCAACCAAGTCTATCAGCTCAGGGAATTCAAATGTTTTGTTTTATTTAGAAGAAAAATGAAGGAGTAGATTTTAAAACATGTTGAAAACCTCCGAATCTAAGTGTTTAAATTCACACTTTATTTTGGAAAATCATTTATGATATTGATGGCATTAAATGTGGAAAACAACTGGAGCAGCTGTGGCTCAAGAGGAAGAGCAGTCATCTGATTTAGGGAGAGGTGGTGCTTTGACCCTGGCTTCTCCACACACAGGGACATGTCCTTTGGCCCAAATCTGTGACTTGAGGTGTGAAATGGAATAGTCTAAAAGACTCAGCTCTACAATCTGTTTACCATTCAAAGATAATGATAATTTACTGGACAATACTTGTAGCAGTGATTATTTTGTAATTGTTTATGTGTTATGATTACGTTTATTGTTGATAAGCTGATGCATACTTGAATCCATTTAAAGGTATTCTGACATAGTATGAATTCTGAGAAGTGAGGAAAAAAAGGTGCACAATTAAAAACAATGTCTTAGTATCTTTAATACAATTTTTTAAAAACTACTTACAGAAATTACAAAATTGTTATGAGCCGTAGGGAAACATATGACTGCACATCACTAATCTACAAATCACACCTGTGTGTAACAGAATCACCTTCCACACACCTCTGCTTTTGAAAAAAAATTATCTATGGGAGTCGTGTCCATGGCAACAAACTGCTCAACAGAGGCCACAGCTAAGTTATTAAAAGCTAATCAGCCAGAGACACATACTCTCTAGGTATTGTGTGTTGATCTCTTTTTTTCTGTATGTGCATGTGTGTGTAGGTGTGTGTGTGTTTACAGAGCAGTCTTGTGTGTTATTGGAAAGAAGTGGGATGTTTTCTATAGTTGCACCAGAGGTAGTAGCCTCTACATGTCTGAACTGGTGTCCCCTCTGGCTAACTAACAGGTGGGCTTACCTAAACAAAACAAAACAACATTTTATTTTTTATTTCTATTTATTCTGCAACTTTGAAACAAAAGTAGTTTGAAAGGCCAATTGTTTTTTTTTTTTAGTTTGGTTAAATGTATTGTCCATGATAATTTATAGCAGCAGGCAGGAAGAGAGTGGCAGCAGGTGGATGAGAAAATAAGTGGTTTGTAACAAGTGTCTGTTGCAGCCCTGCAGCATTTTTCTGTTTTTACTCTATAATTGTGCAAGTATGCCTGTATAAACAGACGGACACATGCTCTGCCTCTCCAATTTAAAAGCATTTTATTCCTTTTCTTTCATAAAGGAAAAATAATCATGATGATTGTTACATTTCAGCTCTTTTCCTTATAGTCTGAGTAAAAAACAAACAAACAAAGAGAAGTTAGAAAGAAAAAGATGGAATGGATGCAAAGAATCAACAATCCCATGAGACTGATATAAATAAACTCTTTTACCCTACATCCTCTCTGTCTTTCTCTGTAGGACTTTACCAACTGGAGGACACGGGGAGCGTTATCTAAGTGCTTCCTAAGAAAAAACAGATGCACTTTGTTATAACAACCTACACATGTTAGGACTGTTTGAAGGAAGATTTTTTTTTACCACATTCACATGCCTCAGAATGTGACTGAGCGCTAATATATCACTGTGTGACTTTACATTCACAGAGTCACTATCGCCTCAGGGATGATGGCTCCAAATCTCAGCTGAGTCATTTGTTTATTGCCGTGCACAAATCTTTTTTTCTTTCTTCTCCTGCAAATGAGTCTGGTTTGATTGATTTTGTCATAAAGGTTGATCAAGAAATGTATGCAGTTTAAAGCTAATTCATCGAAATAAATAAATAAGCAGTGTACTTTTTAAATGTGCGTCTATTCTCCTTCTAAGTTTTTCTAAGACTTCGAAGTTATTTTTCAGACGTCTCAGACTACACTAGTCCTGAGCCAGTAGCCTTGGGCACTTGGAAGTTGTGTAAGCGTTCTGAAACAGACTGAATATATCTTCTGACTTTGCAGCCAGCGCAGATGATGCGTAACCCAACTGACACAAAGGTTAATGTGAACGTCTCTGGAGATAAACGTCAAATAAAGGCAACGCATTGTGAAACAAATGCTGAACATGTTTTTTGGACAGTAGAGAATTCAGAGAGAGGGAGACTCGAGTCACGCAGCTGAGAACGTGAAGGATTGTTTCATTAGCTTTTAGGGTTTCTCAGAATTTGCACCCCGAGAAACCCAACTCCACTCGGGGAGTCTCGACGTACCAGTGGTCGACAGGTCTCTTAGAAACGTTCCTACTGATTTAAAGTCATCTCACGCTGCAGTAAAAACAAAAAACTCAAATATATCTATGTAAAAAAGAATTATATGACAAATGAGACTAAGTGGTCTCTAATGTGGTTTCAGTTGTCGATTATTTGCTTTTTTTGGGGGGGGTCTTTAGGTGTTTAAAAGCAAGACTTCAATCATGCTCCGGGTGTATTAGTCCTTTGAGCATCTGTGGACTCGGTGTGAGCTTTATTGCGCAAGAAAAAACAGTGAGCAGGTCAGAGAAAAAGAGACATTTTGGCAGAACACCCACATTTTAAAAACTCGAATACTGTCTCTTTCTCCCTTTTCTTTCTTTCTTGTCCTGGACATGTGCTCTGCTTCTCGTGACCCATAAACCATAAATCCCTATCGACCGCCTCAGAGGAATAATTCACCTGGAGGTCGTGATCAGCTTTGTATTAAAATTTATGCACAGGGATAACAACGTTTGAAGTGTTTATGACACTCTGTGGTGTTGTTGTGCACTATTGGTTGTCATCACCCAGACACTGTGTTGTTGATACAGTTGGGTTTTACGTCATGTTTAGGTAGCAGTGGGGCACCCTTGGTGTCTTTCTCCCTTCTCCACCGGCCGTTCTGCCCCTCGACTCTCACTCCCAAACATCAAATGGAATCTTAAAGTGCAGCAGGAAGGTTGTGTTGTTATGTCTCAATATGTGTGCAGGAGGGTTGGAACGCCTCATGTAGGTTTACACATTTTGGAAAAGCAAAAAGCACACGTAGGCTAACAATTCTCAGTGTTCACAGTGACCTGTAGGGGTCAGAGTTCCTTCACCTCCCAGCTCCACGTGTAACTGGACGTCTCCTCAGACAGTCCAGACACCAGAGTGAATCATCAGATTTTTCTTCAGGAGTAAAATTTGCTTGTACGGCGTCTCGCGAGGGCAATAAATAACTTATACGAGAGCGAGAATGATTCATAAAGCAATAATCCCGTGTCGCTTAGTTAATGGAGTCAGCATGTGAGATTGTTTTATGTGATGGAGATTTCCATGAACATTATACCTGCTCGGGATATTCAGGAAATAACTCCTCACTGAGGAAAATTTAAAAAACTGTCGCAACCAGACAAAATTCAAACGAAGACGAGTGGAAACACTGACGGTAGAATGAAACCAGGCTGGCCAGACGTCTACCTGCACGCTTCCAATAGAGATATCAGCGTACGGGTGTGTTTCACCAAACTGACAGCGTGTGGTTTCACATGACTGATATCCTCACAGGTATCATTTGCTATCTACAGATGGCCACGTATTTATGTGCATGTGTGTGCATGCGTGTGTGTGTGTGTGTGTATGTGCATACTTGTGTGTATAATTATGGATCCCCCAGTGCTAAGCGAGAAACATTTCACTTTGCTGCAGCCATCTGCTGAAACAGACCTTCACCATTCATCTGAGCATAATTACCATGCAGGAGAGAATGGAGCAGAAAAATTACATTCAGGGAAATTAAAAAAAGAAGAAGAAGAGAGAGAGATGAGGATAAATAACACCCATCAGCTTGGAAATCCATAACAGGCTCTACTTTTCATTATAAAACAGACATCAGCAGTTGATCAAAACAGGGAGAGAGAAAAAAGGAAAGAAGGAAATTATCTGATTTTTTAAATTAAACGTTCAGTTGGCTGAAAACACATTAGACTGACAGGTCTGGCACATTAAGTTATTTTACTTCATTAAAATGCTTCATTTAGCCCAGTAATTTATAACAAATAGCCCCTGCTAATTGCAAAATCTACTTTTAACAAATATCTTCCTTTTTTCTAAGCTGAACTGAAAACAGTTTAACTTCAATACTCAGATTTTTTAAAGCAACTGAAACAGTTTTTATGTTCAAAAATGCATCACAATCTGTCTAATTATTAAGATGCATCATAAAATCACAACGAAATCAAAAATTATGAATTATAAAGTGTTAATTTGCTCAATTCCTTTTTCATGTAACTACATCTTTTTCCCTCAAAAGCAGATCCAGACAGTTTGTTTTACATCTCTGGCTAAATATGGCATTAAATTAAAAGTTCTAACAAAATAAAGTCGTTCTGACTTAGACACAGAAATTCACAAACTCACCTTTATAAGAGAGTTTTAGCCGAGGAACGTTGCTCTTGGTCTGTTGGGGTTCGCTGCCCTCCGTCCTGATCAGAACTACCCCACACAGCAGCATGATTCTGCCCCAAAGAAAGCCCATGATCCTCTGGGGCAAACAATTCCAGACAAGTCCTTTAAATAAACAACTCCTTGTGTAGACAACGTCAGGTCTGCTTCAGCTGGTGGTAGGAGAAACGTTCCTGTTGTCCAGCAATTATGAAAAAATGCTGGTAGGTCAATCCAGACTGGCTTACAGCAGGTCTTGTCTCCTGCCAGATAAAAAAAAACTCTCCTGTTCCACAGGTCAAAAGCCAGAATTAGAGTCCAGCTCAGGAGGAGATAAACTCCTACAGAGCAAAGTTGGAGGTTTTGGAACAATATTTCAATAACTAACTGAACTAAACCTGAAATAATAGGATAAACTGATGATAAATTAAAGTTTGTCACCAGAATAAGAAGATCTGATGATCTGTCCTGTCACCTAATCAGCATGTAGCTCTAAATAACCTCCCACATTATCACTTTTAGCTAAGAAAAGCAAACCTGGTCCAGATTGTTTCAGCTGTTCAGCCCGTCTGCCTGGTCCTCTCTGTTTCTACTCATCTGAACTAGTTCAGCCCCACTGAGCGCAGCTCTGCTCTGTCCCCTCAGCGCAAGGCGCTCAGTGCTACTGAGAACAGCTGAGGCAAACAGCGCAGTCAGAGCGAGAGACGGTGAGAGAGAGAGAGAGAGAGAGAGAGAGAGAGAGAGAGAGAGAGAGAGAGAAAGAGAGAGAGAGAGAGAGAGAGAGAGAGAGGGATTGAGGAATACGAAGGGTTGTGTAGGTGGGAGTAGAGTAAAACAGCATGAGTGAAAGGAAAGCTGAGAGTTATGTTGGAAGGGAAGCGTTAAAGCAAGGCAGGAGGTTACAAAAACATTAAAACATTCACTTTTTTTTTAATTTTTTATTTTTAAGAAATGAGATGATTCTGGCTTTTGTTTGGGAGTTTTGCTGTTATTTAATTGTCTTTTTTTTAAACCAATTTGGCCATTATATTGTCACTTTTATGTTTTTCTGTATCCCTTTTCTCCTCATCACCAACACCTGCCCTGCAGCAGTTAATCAGCTCACCTGTTCCCACTCAGTAATCACCTTCCCTGTGCTAATAGTCCTCAGTTTCTTTTTGTCATTGTCACATCCTCCTCCATTCTTTCTTCCCCTTTTACTTAAAATAATTTTACGCCACAACCTCTGAATCTGCAATATTTAATTCTCCAGATCAAATTCTCCAAATCAGACCAAATAAAAATACCATGCAGATTTATTTCAATAATAAAAGGCATAACATTTTTTTAATTTATGAAAACCTTTTGTGACTGAAAGCAGTTCTATCACTACATAAACAGAATTTTTTTTACTTAATAGGCAGTAGTTTATCATTTATTTATTCATTTTCAGCCCAAAAAAATGGTCAAATCTCTTTCAAATCAACCAAACTTGATTTATGCTCAAAATATTTATCCTTAATTTAAAAACAATGTTTTCTCAGCTAAAAATATCACATGTATTTTATTCTAATCATATAAATGCAAGTATTTGTTTAAATGTTTTTGTAATTTTTCTATTTTTCCCTGTTATTTTCTAGCTTAATCAACTTTTTCTACTAAACTTTATGTGTTGTCTAAATATCATTATTGATAAGGATTAAATGCAAAACTCTAGAATATCAGAAGAAGCATGGACACGTATCAAAGAACAAAAGAACATCACAAACCAACTTCTGTTGGGAACTTTTAATATTTCCTTAAAGAGACTTTAACAATTTATGACCCAACAATTAAAACTTGATGATAATAAAACGTTTTTTGTTAAGTGTCCAAAAAAAAACAGACAATGCCAGATTAACATCCAGTCTTTGGCACAAAGATGGATCAATTGGTCATTGACTGGTTACTCCATCATCGCCTGAAGGGGAGTTCCCTTTGAAACCGTCACAAATGAGATGTCAGTCTCATGCTAAACAGCTGAGCCTTCATGAGTGGGTTCCTCCTCGTGGTGCATGATAATGACCGGAGTGGTAATGGTGTGGTTAGGACCTCTAACAGGCTGTGTCGACCGGGATAAAGAGCCATCAGACAGTGGGAGGAGAGCTGAACTAATCCTGTAGAGATGTGACGGGCCTCATGGGGAAGGAACCGTTCAGAGGGTCTACAAGTTTGTAGAGCGGTTTAAGAAGACTTTCAGGAAAAATAACTTTTTATTCATTTATACCTTTTATGCTTTTTTTATGTCTGAGACTGACAAACTTTTTTTCTTCAATGTAAAACGAGTCAATATCTTTTATTAAAGGCAACAAATTATTGGGCGTAAAACGGGAACATTTGTCTTCATCTCTATTGGTCACTTTCTGTGCATTTATCAAATGTGTTTCCTGCGTTTTAAGGGTGTCAAAACTACTACGGTAACTGAATATTTTATTTTATTATATGTCATTAACTTTAAGATAATAACTTCTTACTTGAAAATCTTTATGTATACTTTAAAAAATGTACGGACTTTTTTGCAAATGTTCAAATTGTTTCTAAATGGCGTGAATCAGTGGACTTCTGATTGACCACCTAACCAAGGTACATATACCAGTACAACACTGGTCCAATAAAAAGAGAAACCTGGACTATTGGGGGGGGGGGGGTGAGAGCCCAAAGGGATTTGTGTACTTAAAGAAGAATGCCTCCTTTTTTCAAGCACCAATTCAACATGGTCTAAACTCCTTTACTCACCAGGCAGAGGGCCCAGAGTAGTTTGGCCATCTCAAAGTTCATCAGAGTGTACGTGTGAGTGCAGCGGGGGAGGAGGAGGAGAGGAAGGTGGGGGGTTCTTTAACTTGTGGAGAGGTGTGGTATGTTTAGAAGTGGGGCTGATGAGGGCCGTGAAAGGGGGGACAGCAGTAGATCTATCGATACCTTGTTTGAGCTGCACCCCCCACCTTCAAAGTTCACTCTGCTCTCCAACTAATCCCCCCGTCACCATCCCTCAGATCTCTTCACATACAAGCTCTCCTCTCATCTGTGGGCCTAGAACCTCCTTTCACTCTTGAGTACGCATAAATATCCATCTATACTTCCCTTTATCTACCAAAAAATACTGCTTTATCATGATTTTTGTTTCCTTTATTTCCTCATTGCTCAGACCGACCCCACACCCACCACTCCTATTCTCTCTGACCTCCACCTACTCTCTTCAAACCTGTGAATGCAATCCCCCCCCCAAATGAGAGGATTTGGCTCAGCGAAATGAACCGCAGGGACCAAGACAAGCAAATTAAACACATTTGCCACCCACCTGCCCTTCACACAACCAGCCTGAATAGTTCATTTCTAGATCTACCCACCCAGCAGTGGTTTGGGTTTGTTTTGACAAAAGACTGAAATGGTCAGCACGCAGGAGAGATGGGCTGGAAACATCTAACATCTGGAATATTATTATTTATCTTGCCAGGAAAAAAAATCTATTTGCACTTTATACAATATAAAATGAGCACATAAAATTTCACAAAAACAACAATTTAATCCTGTCTCAACATTGGTAAAAATATTTAGGAGCCCCTGAGAAAATGGCACAGATCAACTATGCAATGCACTATTTATGACAGAGTGAACCACATGCTGTTGTTGATTCTTCTCTCTTAATGAAAATTTGATGGTAAATAGAGTAAAGAAAAACTCAACGCTTTGAATAAATTACTGGGAGCTGTGCATCGTGTTCAGCATTAAAGCAGCCACGCTCATACTGCTGCAACCAGAAGGTCCACTGTGACTAAACTTTAGATAACGTGGAGAACACACAGAATTCATCAGCACACATCAGAGTCTGATGCATCATCTTCAGATTGCATGCATATAAACAGGAAAGTCATTTATGAGGTAACTTTTCTGGGCGACTAGTTCGGTGGATGGATATTTACATTTGGATCAGAGGATGTTTGGAGCTACTTCTATAGTTCACCTGCATCGTATCATCATCCATCAGTATTTCAGCCTATGGGCTACCTGTAACACACACACATACACAAGGTAAAACAAAAACGGTCTCTCTCTGACTCACATATACCAAAAAAAAAAAAAACTAGAGCTACAGCTGTGACAGCACCATTATCTAAACTGATTGCTGTTTTGGGGTCATGCAGGTCTGCAAAACAAAACCACCTAAAATAGTGTAGCCTCACCAAATAGGCTACATCCTCTGACCTTTGACCTCTGTTGACCATCACAACAATAATCCATCTTTTTCCCAATAACTTTGAATACAATCACTCTTGGATTATGTTTTAACCTGAATCAAGATCCCTACAGGTGTCCTACTGTCCACTTTCAAGTGTCCATCTCCCAGATGACCTTAACTGGACACTAACTGGTCTAATAAAACACTCTCTGTAAAGGAGTCTCTTCTTTAACACCAAATGACTGGTGTTCCAACTGTAATCTCTTGTTTACAGAACATTCTCTGGTTGTTCCTGTTCAGGGTCACCTACACACTCACACCCAAAGTGTTATAATGCTTCTCTGCTATTTTCATGCATTTTCTACATTATAATGTGAGTTTAACGGGCGGAAGTCATGTGAGTTGGTAAACTCCCTCACGGTTCTCTTGTCTAATCAGAACCACCCACAACTGCACTAACTCAGTTCTGATTAGTACACTTAACATCTTCTGATTGGTTAAATTTAAGATAACTCGTCTCAAAACTAATACTCAGTTCCGGTACAAGTCAGTCTTGTCTTGACAGTCTTGTCGAGTCTTCATACAGTCTCAGTCTTGGTCTGAGCTACAGCCTGAAGCAGTTGGAGCTGCTATGCTGCTATCTTAGCTGAACCCTTATCAGCTTTGAACAAGGCCTCTCAGCCTCTCCCTCACCACGGGAAGATCAGAAATGAGTTCAGCATGCCTGCTGAGATGCCTCCCTTGCTGATCCGGACGTATCCACGGACTGTCCGGCGAGGTCCTCGGCGGCCACGCCTTCCAGGACCACCACTCCGAGTCTGGGGACTCCAGCCTCAGCTCGTGGAGAAACCAACGCCTGCCAGATCTAGGAGCGTCCACCTGTCAGTGAGCGAACACCACTTTCTGATCGAGAGGTTTGCTTTGATAAAGCTTAATTCTTCCAAACTAAATTAAGCCAAAACTAAATCCCATTCCAAACTCAGATTAGCCTAAATTGACTCTTAAAGTCACAACTAGGTTAACTAAATTAACTAACTTCCCTAGTCATTAAAACATATGCTACGGTCCGTTAAAACTCACAATTAAAACTATCTTTAACATCCTCAACATGTTTAAGAATATTAATTGTGTTTACATCAAACTTTCAAACTGTCTTATCTGTCTGTGTTCTTAGGTTTTTCAAATTAAATGATTGTTCAATCCTTATCTGGTCTCAGTTCACGTTATTAATAAGGTATTTCAATTCACTGTACTCTTTCAAAGAACCTAGATACCTTCAATAAATATTAGCTATTATCAGGGTTAAATGACAGTTTATCACTTTTCATTATAAACCAAAAATAAGCTAATGTTATCTGAAGAGGGTGTAGTTAAAATAACAAATAGTTATTTTCAAAACGCTACAATAGTTTCTCAGATCAATTTATGATATTGTAGAAGGGTGCTTTATTTTTTTAATGTGAGGTTATAATTATGATCTTATCCACTGTAGATAGCTTCCTTGGTGACCTCTTTTAGGAGAAATTGTTTTCACATCTTCAGGACCGACAAGCTAGTTCATGTACGGCCAAAAAATCTGTAAGGTGCATTGCAAAAAAAAGCTCCAGTGTCCAAAATTTCAAAGTTAACTTTATTCTATAAACCTTTCTAATGCTCTGTATTTGTATTACATGGTCCTTCACGTGGAATTCGGTTATTTAAAAGTGAAGTTTTAGAAATTATTAAATATTCTGACAGAAATAACTGTGTAACATGAAACTGGTGTTGCCATAAAGGTTTAAAAAATATGTTACATT
The DNA here is from genome assembly GCA_006937965.1 of Callopanchax toddi. NCBI lineage: Eukaryota > Metazoa > Chordata > Actinopteri > Cyprinodontiformes > Nothobranchiidae > Callopanchax > Callopanchax toddi. The sequence goes on from SSNR01000001.1 coordinate 90,169, forward strand.
AACAACTGCTGTAAAATTTTGAAGATTTAGTCTGGGTTTTGTTTGTTTGAGTTTGCACTTTGGTCTTGGATGCAGGTAGACTGTTAGCTCATTAATACTGAAGATTTTAAAACTTTCTGCAACCACAGGTCATTAAGGAAGCTATCTACAAAGCAACATGTCAACAAAGCTGAAAATCCTCTAAAAGTCACTGATCAGACTTGTCACGAAAATGCAATCAAACTAGCTTTAAATATAGATTTTCAGCTTTACTACAATAAGTGATGGTTGTTTTTCTATTTGTTCCATCATTTAGTTTCAAAGGGTGTTTAATCGTGAGAAACATTCTACTCTTTCAGAAGTGTGCATACATTTGTTGTCACACTAGGCTGTGGAATTATTCGGCATAGTCACACTTGTGTTTCTATTTATTTGCTTTTAATCTAATTCCTTCTTTCAGTAGGGTTTAAATGCATTCAGTATAGCTGCAGATTATTAGTTTATTTGATGACAATGAATGCATGGGAATGGTTTGCAGACCAGATGACCAGTGCAGGCCGGAATGGCCAACTTTCTTCATTGAAGATCTGCTGCAATGTCCGTTTCCAGTCAAGTTGCTATAAAACCAAACAACCTTGTTGACAAATTGCATTCAGAAGCTAGAACTGAAAGACCATTTTAATTCTCAACTAATGTCCAGCAGGTACCTGCAAAACCACAGCTTCACCCATGGCTACCACCTAGAATAGCTGCAAGCTGCAGGTTTTTCATGAAAACTGCACAGTGTCACTTGTCTTCAGTCTTTAACTTGATTCTGAAGCTTAATTTTACAACCATCTGTCATCATGTAGAAACATCATGTTTGATAAAACTGTATGTCTCAATCACACATTTTATTTTGGAGACACAAACTAATAATCCTGACACAAACTGCTACAAAAATAATTAGTATTAAACCCAGTTCTCAAACCCCAGTTTTTAAAAGAAGCATTAAATTCTGTTTTTGTTTTTGGGTGGTTTTTTTTCTAAGGGGAAAAAAATCCATTAATTTTTGTGAGAAAGTGATGAATAATCACCAAGGGAATAAACAAAACAGAGGACGGTGTAACCATGGAACACAGTGTGAGTTGGAACCTGTCCCCCCCCAAAAAAAGTCAGGCTGTTCAGATTATTTTACTCCATCATCAAATCTGATGAATTAACTTTATGTTTAGTGAGGTTTGTAAAATTGTTTGCAGATGTAGAAAACATGAGAAATAAAACTCCATTTTCCTTGAGCTGATAAAGAAAAAAAGAAAGTGGCTGAAAATGAAGAAAAATAAATTAATTTATATGAATATTTGTTTGTGTGGTGAGTTCAGACACTGATACATTTGATCTGAATAGGAGTTCAGGCATGGCACTAACTTTGTCACACTTAACTTTTAGTCTGTGTTTTAAATCTGATCTTTAACACAAGCAGCTTTCTGTGCAAAGAAAAAAGTTAAGGAAATTGGAATGAGACCTATAAGTCATTAAACCATAACCCTACATGTAATGCTAGACATACTAGAAGCAGACATAACAAATTAAGACAAAAATGCATGTGAGCAACTAAAACCACCTTTTCTTTTTTATTAAAGGTGGGGCCAAAAACAAAGAAGACAGTGAAGCATACAGGACCCAGAAGGTTCCTAAAATGCAATCTTTTTTACCAACTTATTCTCTTCTGCCAACTTTTCCATGAAAAACATGAAGCAGCTGAGAATTAAACTTCCCTTTTGGACTAGTGTGTTGAATACCATCAAGTGCCAAAATGTTCTATATTTTCATGGTAAACTAAAGCTCCGTGGGGGGTCAAAGGTTATACTTAATTAAAAACTAATATCAAACACAGATTCTCCTCCTGAGGAGTCTTTGATCTGTAAAGTAAGGGGTCAACTTAGAGCCAAATTTGCTCCAGTTGCTGGTTCCAGGTCAATAAAACATCCTTAAAATCAAAATATTAGAAGATGTTTAAAGTTTAACGTGAACTAAAACAGTCAGGGTCGATGTGTCAAATCATTTTAGGAAAGATTTCAAAACAGCAAGGAGGTTTTCTTTGCAAAAGTGTCAGCTGACCTCCCAGTTATTGCTTGTTCAGACATTTCAAGACAGACTGATTGACCTCATCAATAACAGGGGAGCCTGACTTGATAGATTCATCTGGAGTGTCTCTTCTCACAGGGTCTCTGGTATGGAGGGGAGGTCAAACAGAAGCCTTCATGCTCTTATGCTGATTTATAGCTTCCATCGGAACCTTGACACTGACATGAACCAGATGATCCTCATTCAAACTGGGACTGAGTACAAGCTATGAAATCGCTGTGGCAGACACAACATAAAGCAGGGGAGAGCGAGAGGACATAACACTGAGATAACTGACGATCAATAAGAAAAATACCTATTTTAATATGATGCAGGATAGGAGTCATCTTAAAGAAACATGGCTAATATAGAAAAAGACTAATTTGGAGAAAATGACGAATTTGTGTCAGGTTCAGATCAATTAAGCTAAATGTCTAACTTTCTTTATTTGCCATTTACCTTTGGGTTACTCTGACCTCCTCCTTCATGGTTAGATTAAAGGTTGTTCATTTGACCTGCATTTTCCCACTAAACAATTTTATCTGTTAATCATCAAGTTAATTTTCACACCTCTCTGCTCCGCATCACCCGTCTCATCCAAACACCTTCTGAGATTCTGCAACCGAGACCGGAAGCCTCATTCACCGATGCCTCGGGGAGGTTGATAAAACGCTGCCAATTCCAAACTAATTACTCAGGAGGAAATTACATCTCATTTAGCTTATTGCACTTTGAACCTGCTCATTTAGGTCCAGGTGTTGACTCTTTGCAAGAGTCCACTTCCTTCTGCGTGAAATCGTTAAAAAAAAAAAAAAAAACTTCTGCATATTTTTCAAGTAGAACCTGCATGTTTACCCATAATTCTGTTTGTCTTCTAACAATTACACTCATCCACAGGTATGCCGTTGGACACAGATGCTTACCAGGTGCAATGACTAAATTTGACTAGATTGTTAACATCTTGCTCGTGAATATTCTCCATGATGTGGCGAGAAGCATTTGGAATTGATGTTCCTTTGGCACAATATGCCTCATTTCTGAAACTCTATGGGATGTAAAACACAAAAATGTTCAGCTGATTAAATGTCATGCCATAGAAAATTATTTACGTTTAAAAAAAAAAGGAAAGGAAAGAGCAAAAGCTATGGCAGTGTTTTTAGATCATTTTATATTTAGAAATTATGTCGTTCTAGTTGTTTTGGCTATTGTTGTGTTTACCGATGTTCAGTTGGCAGCCAAATTGAATTGGGTTGACTCCTAAATTGAATCAGCTGTAGTTGTGTGTGTCATGATTACTTCCTGAAAGTTTCACTAAAACCCATCCAGTGGTTTATGAGATAATAAAACAGTTAATGACCAAGTTTGAACCATAAATCCCACTTAGAAACACAACAAATTTTAGCTCAATATTAGTAAAATGAACTGATTTGTAGCCATTTTTGTGTTTGATCATGTTGATTATCAGGCCCTCACTGCTATACAGAACCTCTACCATTCAGAAAGAGAAGGGCCTATTGTTCTGTGATCTAACCTTGCTAAAGTATCACGAACTACTTGTCACAGTCGAGTGAGAAAGGCTGTTACCACTGAACCAACACACATCTATTTTACAATCTCTGATTACAGCTCTGATATAGTAGCGAGCGATCTTTCTGTACTAACTGTGAGAAGAGAGGAGGGAAGGAAAAAAAAGCTTTTGGTTGTAATAATAGAGGAGAGAGTAGGAAAAAAGGGAAGCTTACATCATCCTTTTTTGTGAAAATATGCAAGGAAAGAGTCCAGCTGTCCAATTAAGCTCCAACCTAGATACGTATGCCAAAGGAAGGAACCCTCGGCCATGCTTTCAGTACCCAGCGTATCACGCCACATTAGCTGGGCACCAGTCTCTGCCAAGGCATCAAAGACAACACAGTGACTACCCTCCAAGTCTAAATTCTCACTGATTCACCCATCCCCTTCCTTTTCCTCTAATCGCCGTATCTCTTCCCGATCCAAGCTCGTTGTTCTGCTCGGGTGCCTCTTCATGGTTCACAGATATGGACACTCAAAGGTGAATAAACATGAACACAACTGCTGTTGCAGTTAGCAAACACTTTCTGGTAAAGCTGCTGATTGCATACAAACATACAACAACGCATGTCCCCCTGATTCTGCTCGTGACCTCGTATCCTCTAACAGCTCAGCCCTAGAGCATCCAACCTGCCACCTCCAATCATACCACAGAGCTCTGCGGCTTTCATGTGTTCATCCAGTAGGGAAACATTGTTTTTGTTTTTCAGCGTTATGGCAGACTGATTAACCCCAGTGTTGACAAAGTGTTGTGAAATGATTGTTAATGAGAGGGGTTTATTTTGGAGGTCGGTTAACTGTTTCAAGTTTCCTGCTTAGTGAGCTCTAGAGCCATATGTGAACCCAGAATCTGCTGCGTGGGTGAAAATCTTATAAGAGATCTCCAGTATGTCAGCAGAGTGACTGTAAAAGCAAGGGAGCAGATGCCTCTCAGGATGGTGCCGTCACAATAAAAGTCATATTTCATTTCAACCTTAAACTGAAGATGCAGTGAATTTTAGCGCAGCGCCTCTCTTTGGGCGACCACTTACAGACTAATCTAGTGCAAACCCTGATTTTTTATCATTATTTTAGAGGAAAACACACAACAAACATCATTATTATGATTATGCAACAAGGAATTATTTAGAACACAATGCTAAATTGAGTAATGAACCAAAACACAGCAGCTTTTTCATCCTTTTCCTAGCAGGCATTGTAATATAATGCACTGATCTAAAGTTAGACTTAAATAACAATCTCAGATACAAAGCTTATGAGATTCATCGCATCATGCCAGACAACAGAGAAATAATAATGTTATGGACAAACACTCCTGGCCTCATATAGACATGTTTTGCAATATTTTGTGCCACAGCGTCCGCATGAGGATTGGTTTTCATCTGTAGTCCGACTGGCTGCAGCTTGCTCTTTAATTTGACAGGAGACTGGGTTATTACAGGAGTTCTCTGAGACGTAGCTGACCTTTTCTCTGCTGAGACTCACACCTGCACATGCAGCCTTACCCTAACCGTACCCTGCCCCTTCATCCCCATAGGGAGGAAGTTGAACAACATAAAAAGAGAGAATTGGGAACTGAAGTGAAAATGGTCTCAAAACATTAGGCTACATGTTATACTTTGGTCTACAAATGTTCAGACTTTCATGCAGATTAATAGCTCAAGACACAAAACTTAAAAAGCCGAACAAAATCACACAAAACTGTGTAGACATTCAATAGAAATACAATTAAATGCAACTAGAAAATGTCTCAAGGGATCTTTAAAGATTCAAAACTCCAACATGCATCTTGTTTCTTCTATAAATCCCAGTTAGAATTGACTTCTGTGATAACCTAACTGAGACCAAATGCCTTTGTTTTGATGAATAAACCATGTAAGAATTATAAAAAGAACCAAGATCAACAGAAATGTTAAAGTTGCTGACAGTTGCTCATTAGGGTCACCGTGGTAACCAAACACAAATGCACACAGGCTTATCATCAATGAAAATGTAGCCTCAAACTAACAGTGGTGGATGATGGGATTTATGGCTCTTTTAAAACTGGCTCTATTATGGGTTTTTTGCAATATTTTGAAAGAGAAATGTCATGTGGAACTATGTTTGGGGACACTCTTTGTTGCAAAACGTATGCGTGCGTCGCTAATTAGCTTCCCCAATATAACAGATGGGTTTATATTGCTACGCTAACTGATGTTGTTTCAAATAGAGCCATTCTGTTCAGCCAGCAACTTAGTGTCGTTGAATATTGCCTCCTGGCCTCAAACGCCACAGTTAATTCAAAAAACAAACGGTTCTTTACCAGGACTTGATTCTCCTTGTTCACAGTGAAGAGAAATTTCAAATAATTCGACTAGTTCATGAACGTCGCATTACTAGTTGTGGGTAAAATGTATAAGTTGAGTCAAAGTGAATTTTGAATCCTGAGCAGTAGAAGGGTCTGGTGATTACACAAGTTACATATGTCTCTAAAGTGTTTTATGTAGGAGATATAACAAGTTAAAATTACTCTCCATTTCCAGTTTTGAAGGGAAAATAATTTGCTTTGCTATAATGGAAGTCTATGGGAAGTTGGGGATGCACATCTGCAATCTGAAGGGCAAATTTTGTCTATAACATTCGATGTACTGCTACCATGAGTCGTATTGGGCTGAATGTTGTGAAGTCTATTTTTATAGAAGATACAAACTGAAAAAGAGATTTTAAAAAAGGTGCTTCAATGCTTGTGCATTGCCACACGTAATTACATCAACACTGAACATTCTGACTGAAATAGCATCATAGATAAACTTCTTACCCTCATATATGGAACATTATGGTGTGATGCACGTATTCTGCAGAAGTAGGCATTCATAGAAAACTTTTAACTTAACTATGCTGCTGAGTCAGTCTAAAAGCAAAACTACTTGTGTGGCGCCTAAATGTCTTTCTTTGGCAGCGTTCTGCAGTAAAGACAGATAAGTCAGTAGATTATGTTTTAATGGGAAGAACTGGCATGTCATTTCATCATCACTTAATTAGTCTTACCTTCATTAACTTTATCTTAATTACTATGCTCTAGAATTAATGATATATTTAGATTATTTAGATATCAGAGTCACTGAAACAGACAGCATGTTATCATTATGTGCCTCGGAGGAACTTGCTAAGTAAGCACTTCATTTAATTTAATCAGGATTTGTCCTTCAGTGTCACAGGGTGACTTTTATACAGGATAATCCAAAAAAAAAAAACTGGTTTTGCTGCTCAAAATTTCCTTCAAAGTTTGTGTGAAATCATGGGTAATCTTGTAAGTGAGTAAATGTGTCCACTGAGATCACATAAACATGCCACATCCCATGGTCCCTTCACGCTTCCTGCAACTACAGAAAAGGGCAGCACTTTCTCAGTTTGCAAACAGAAGCATCCGTTGGGGCAGCGTGAACTATACCAGATCAGCCATCAGTGTCAGCAGCAGGAACGTTTGAGGTGAGGGGGTGCTGTGTGTGGCTGTGAAAAGAAGTAAATGAAGACTGTAGAAAGAAGTTGTACTAGACAGAGATGAAGTAGAAGAAGGATTTTGGAGAAACAAATACTGTAAAGAAAAAATTAAAGGAAGTGTGTGCATTTTTCGTTCTATTTCTCTTTAGGTTCCATCTAAACTCTGACTCAAGATGTTTAGTAAGATACAAACTAAACCGCTATGTTGCTCAGAATTTGAGATAGATCCCTTTGTTGGGGTGTGACTCAAATGAAATCTGAGACTGGTGATTTAGGAGACAACCTTGAGGATACTGACTTCCACTGTAAGAGCTTGACACAGTCCAGATCCCCTGTCGGTGGCAAAGGTACATAAGAAAATCAAGTTTAAACAACAATAAAATTATATAAGAATGTTGAATATTTTAAAATATTTTCCTGTTATAGGATGATTTGTTTGTGATCCAGAAACAGTGCAAACCACTGACTTGTGCTGCTTAGAATCTCACCCATCAGTCATGTCCTGTCAAATGAGCGTCCCTATATTTTTATTTCTTCATTTATACATTTTGAAGTAATCATCTTTGAGTAGAGGCATTACTGTAGAAACATTCCAATTCAATCAATGTACTTTATGTCATGTCCTGCTGCACACCGTGACAGAAGGAACCGACCCCCATGGACCCAGCGGAGGACTTCATCCACGTGACTGCAATCAAAAAATACATGTTTAAAAACCGAGGTCACGAAGAGAATTGCTGCCCTCCTAAAACAATTCCCATCACAAATATATCACAATATAATTGTTTGTTTTATCTCACTGTTCATTTAGTTAATCTGACAGATCTGATATTTCTGCTGGAAGTGCCCCAGGTTGCACCGTGTGTTTCCAGTTTTTGTGAAAATATCGTTAGTAAACTAGTTCAATGCATCCTTCCTGCAGAACCTGATGTAATGTATTCTGATGTATTTTGCCTATAGAGACTGAAATCATGTGCTTTCTTCTGACTTTACAACAGCTGATCATGTGAGAGGAAAAAATTAGAAAACCTGCCCAGAGATGATGCATTTTAGTTCCATCTGGCCCAAATAAAATGAGACTCAGCACTTTCTGAAACCCAGAAAAGAGTCTGAAGCTGTTGCAAAAGTTGGGACGATGATAATAATAATGTTTGCTTATTATCTGTTTTAACTCTCATCATTTTACTAACACTTTGCATTAGTTTGTAATATGGAAACCATTCATTTTGAGGTGACTTGCTCTTTTCTTTGTTCTCCTCCTCTTCCTCCTGAGACTGTAAGGCTATTCCCATGTACATGTGTGTGTGTGTGTGTGTGTGTGTGTGTGTGTGTGTGCTGGTGTGTGCATTTTTGTTCCAGTATTTGGACCAGCCTGAGCTGCTGTCAGCACCTTTAACAAGTGCCCACAGAGCAGCATGGTAGTAAATATTTCCCTTAGCCTTTTAGCTATACTCACTTAAGAAAACACTTCCCTGAACATTATGTTAAATCACCCAGTTAAAACCAATGCAGAAAGGGGAAAACATTCACCTGCACAACTCTGACAAATACATATATTTCACCACAATATTTGGACGACTTGCTTTTGCATAATGCATGAGACTACACACACTCACCTGCTAAATGCAAAAAAAATGTGCGTATCAGGTCATCAGTGAAGCTTTTATAATAAATTAATGAAATTAAATCATTTTACTGGTATTTTTCACAGTATTAGAACCATTATGAATATTTTGTGGTTTATATTGTTGTTTGTTCTAAAGAGGACAAAAAATGCCAAAATGATTTCTGCAATAATTACAAAAAATACTAGCCAGCGATCCTTCTCCTGCTGCTTATTATTACTGACATTTGAACAACTCGTAACTACATGAATTGGGTGTCCTTTATAAATCGTATCCAGAAACACACAGCAACAGCACACCTGGTTACTGCGCTAATGTGGAGTAGACGTTCAGAAACACTCCAGGTTGTGTTATGAGATCATATTGCATGTTTTTCTGCCTCCGGCTCAAATGTTTGAGCTGCTACATCTGTTACTCAGACCAACAACATCAACAAACGGTAAATGAAACCAGTTTTATTGCCTCGACAAAAGGATGCCATCACTGAACTTTTTACCCCGAAAGCATATTAGACAATAGGCTTTTATATGTAGGGCTGGACTACTGAAGGGGCTGATGTAAAATAGAATATCTCCTTACAACAGAAAGCTGTTAGACAAACAAAAGGGTGTACACTTACAGTTTTACATCCAGATCCATGTGTTTATAGAGTCTCGTCAACCTGAAGAAGTGTGAGAATAAGCGCCTTAAGGGTTATGAGTATAAAGGAGGAGAGAGGTTGAGTGGAGTCTTGTGTTTGAGGTTGGAGTTAAAGAAAAGGAGTTTATGTGGGCATAGATATCAGTTCTCACTATTAAACAGTTTTTTTTAATCTAAACCTATATTTGAGAGTGCATAAACACTGTTCCTTAGTAACTAGTCAATTATGAAAATGCATACTGGTGTGAAAATGTGTTGAGGTGCATCAAATGAACCGCCTAGGAGAAAAGAAGAGAAAAAAGTTGCGCCAGCTTCTCTCAGAAAAGAAGAGGTTGGTGTTGAGCATGCTTCCTTTCTTCCAAGCTCTGTAGGGAAGCTAGAAGTCTTTTGCAAGACTTAAAATCAGTATATAACAAGACAGGGAAGAGTGGCATAGAGTATGCATGAGGAGAATTGATGGTGGGATCATAAATGTTTCCCAAAGCTAAAAAGGATGTGCTCGGACTCCAGCGTCGCCGCACACAGATCCGGCCAAAAAAGACAGTCATGCGCGAATCATTCATGGAGACGATATGACTGACTGTGTGTTCCAGACACCACAGACACATTAAAGGCGGCAGCGTGTACACTCTGTGGCTCCGGAGTGACAAAGATTTACAACTTCCAAAGTGCCGTACGCAGGAGAAAAGCCCGCCTGTACGGTAAGCGTTCAGAATATTCCAGCAGAGCCGCAAAATGTTTCCCTTCCAATAGTCCAACACATGACGTCATGTGACCTGTTTCCTGCGAGTGCTCATTCTGAAAACACAGACACGCATGCAGGCATATCGGGGAGTTTAATTTAGAGACGTGTCATCGAGTGAAATTAATGGTGCTCACTGTCGGAGAGCATTTATGTGATGTCAGCAGGGCCTAGACCACCATCTGCTTAGCTTTGGACTTTTTTAGAAACACACTGTGGCATATGTAGTAATGGAGTATGGCACTGCATGTGGTTATAATTAAAATACACTTCTCCTACAATATAGGACTACCACATCTGCATCACCTACACTCTATTAACGATTAACAGACATCCGAGTGAGACCACCTCCCAAGCAGAATTTGCTATAATCTATTTTTGTACGTATTCAAATTTTCTGGGTTTTTTTGATGAGTCAAGTGAGCATGATTTTCAAAATAAATTTTAAGTTTATTTGCCTCAACTGGCTTTAATTTAGGCAACTGTTGAAATCAAGTTTATGTCTCACCTCTTGGAATTGTTAGTGACAAGTCGGAGACACAAAATTGCAAGAAAATGTGTTAAATGACACTTGAAATCACAGTAAAATTTGTACTTGCAACATTTTGGTGAGAGTTTTTTTTTACATGGCTGGGTCATGCTTTGTATATATGACATAACTGAGAACAATTTGCAACATTTGTGCCAATTTTGTTGTTACAATTTACTCATAATTTGTCTTAAAGGCAGTTTTGGCTTGTTTTTTAGCACCCCCTAGTGTCCTTTTCAAGTCTTGTTTCGTCTTGGGACAAGGGAGGTAGATCAACCGGTAAATAGAGAGCCTTGCTTTTCAGCTCAGCTCCTTCTTCACCATAACAGATCGGTTCAGCATCCGCATCACTGCAGATGCTGCCCCAATCCGCCTGTCAATCTCTTGCTCCCTCCTTCCCTTACTCGTGAACAAGACCCCGAGATACTTAAACTCCTCCACTCGAGGCAGGACCTCCCGACCCGGAGTTGCCTTTTTAAGTCACTGTTGTAAAAACATTAGCATGGTCTATGCTCAGAAACACCTAACTCAAACTGTTGAGATGTCTCCTCAGCGTTCATTGCTTTCTACTGGAGCGGTTCATCACTCATTCAAAGAAATCAGCTGTGTTCAAGCAGGGAGAGATCGAAAAAATGCAGGAATTATGCACTAAAAACACTCCGGTGCTAGCATAGCAGCTAGCCACTTAACCCTCGCGAGATAAGTGACGTTCTGAGACTTCAGGGCACCGGACCTGAGACTCAGAAGTTGCAAATGTGGTATTCTGGACACAAGCAGCAGATGGGGCTGAGTGACTTCATTAACCCTATAAAGGGTCATATTAGCACATCAATAAAAAAATTTAAAACATGAAAAAGTTTCATAGTGTGCCTTTAATTATGCTGCAGTTTGTTTACAATTTAATTAAGATTCCATGAGTCAAAAAGTGCAGTAAATATGAGACAGCTTTGTGAGGGGTTGGTGTTCAAATCGCAAAAAGAATTAGGGCAAATTGATCAGAAACTGAGACATTGTTTGGACATTTGTGGCTAACTTGTAACATTTTCCATGCCTGCTGTGCAACTGATGGAATTTGTTGTTCAAAACGTTTTATCAAAAAATCTGCATATGTATCTCCAACTAGTCAAGATAGAACTCAACAGCTAGAGTAGATTTGGTTTGTTATGTGAGTCTAGGGTGTTATTGTAATATTTCTTTTTTAACAGAATTATCATTATTTTACCACAGCAGTGTTTTCACTATATGATGAAAACCTTCCACATGCCACCACAAACAGCGGTTAAATTCATTTGTCAGTCGGCTGCAGCAGTAACTCAGCTCTTGCACGTTAAATGTTTGAATGAATCATGCGTAAAAGGAGAGTAAAGGCTGGGGTGGGGGTGTCTGGCCGGGTCCTTATCCCAAGCTGTGCTCACCAGGGTCATAAAGTTATCCAACATCACCACAGGAACATTGGATCGCTGTCAGCACGCTAAATTAAAAACCACAATCATGCAGCGTTTAATTTTGGCGTTTTTGCCCCTAACGGTGTATTAGACTGAATTCTGCCGAGTTGTTTGGGAGCGTGTGTGTGTGTGCATGGATGTACACATGTGTCAGTTCTGGGTTGCCTTAACAAAGCCCCTCTGTACCACGTCCAAGTTTATCTCCCAGTAAGGACACAGCCAAACAGCCTGGTCAAGTTCACTGGAATTCCATAAAACAATATGGATGAATAAAGCTCTTTTGGTTTTTTTTTATTACAGTCTATTGAACACATAATGAATGGGAGCGTGACCCATTCCATCAGCAAAACCTAATTTATGAATCAAATTAGTTCAAATGACAAGACAGTTTAGAGGATGACCAAAAAATGTAAAGTCCAATGAGAATCAAGGCCAAGAGACAGTAAGAAGTCTTTAAGTGTGTGTGTGTGTGTGTGTGTGTGTGTGTGTGTGTGTGTGTGTGTGTGTGTGTGTGTGTGTGTGTGTGTGTGTGTGTGTGTGTGTGTGTGTGTGTGTGTGTGTGTGTGTGTGTGTGTTTACACAGATTAGCATACTGTTGGTGAACTTGGTAAACAACAGTAATTTAAGGCTTCTTGGTGATTAGTGGCTTAACAACAGCAGAGCAGCAGACCAAGCTATGGTGTTTGCAAAACTCAAATTAAAGTTAATTGGCTAAATTGGACACCGTTGAGCTTTTTAATATATAAGTAGACTTTTTTTTTTTAAGTTGAAAGCCAGTGAGGCCTGACTGAAGTAAAGGAGAGTTATATGACTTATTAACAGAATTATTATTCATGCATTCAGTTTGTTTTAGAGATAATCAGATTACTGGTAGTTTTTATTTGTGACCTTTTTTTTAACCTGTGTTGAGAAGACTGATCTACTATGAAGATACTACAGATACCTTTTAAGTACTGAGTCAATGCATAAGTGAAGTGAGATGAATGAGAACAGACACTAATGACGAGTGAATGAAATAGTGATGACAAAGTTTAATGACCTCGTCCCTGATGAAAACAGGAGAAAGAAGGTGTGTAAATTGTCAGAGTTCCACTGTTTTTTCCACTGCTGCTACTCTAGTTTTACATGCACACACCGGTAAATATATCAAATATTATAATAGAGTAATTGGACCTTTTAGTTTCCTGTTGCAGAATCCACTTTAAATATTCACATGATGCATGTTTCCCCCCAACAATGTCCACAAGGACTTTATTAAAGATTTGGTTGAGCTTCGGTGCATCAGACATCCACAGTGCAAAGAATGACTGAGCTCTAAATTCATCATTTATTTTAAGAAAAAGAAACCCATAAGTGCTCAAAACAAGAAATACTTTAAAATCTTAAAATGTAATTGTTGAATAACCAACCCTCTTTAAATGGACCTCATGCTCTGAAGAATTAGGATTGTGTAATCCCTTGTCTACAACTCAACTTCCTGTTTGGGTTAGAATTTAATGAGTCACAGATTTAGCTGTTAGACCAGATGGGTAACAGTTTTCTCCAGAAGTCAAAAAAAAAAAAGTTCAGGTTTGTGGACCTGTGGTCATCTGGGCATAGATCAAATTAAAGTGTTTACTTCAAACGACTCACAAACCAAATTTCAATCTTCAGAATTCTCATACAAAAATGTACAGATCTGACATATTGAAGTGTATCTCACTGTTCTAAACAAGCTTGTCCATCTTTATTTCTACTCAAATACAGAACTTAGATGTAAATGTGTGCTGTTTTAGGAACTGGAACCACACAGGAGGCCTTCCACAGGGTGGGTACCTTCTTCAGACGGAGGCTCAGGTTGAAGATGTACGTGACCACTTCACAAAGATGGTGATGTAGGTTGAAGATCAGTAGTAACTTTGTTCATCTTCATGTAAACCTTTGTGCCACCATTCATTTCAGGTTTACACAGTTAAGACAGCAGAAACGTGATAATCCTGTTCCCCAGGCTGCACCAGAGGCAGCAGCTGCTCTGACTCGAGAATTCAGTTAGAAATTGCATAATGTGAACCATTGATGTAAAGGTTTATAAAACAGTGTTTGCATTGGTTGTTTGGTGACTGAGATTGTTGTAATAGGTAAAAACACACCTTTATTCTTTATTATTATTTAGTCATTTTAAATACAAAGGTTCATCTTGAATTAATGTTTCACTTTTGTTTCCAAAGATTCAGAATTATTTTCTGACATTTATAGACAGTATTGAGATATTTTCTGTAAAAAAATTAACTAAATATTTTCTGCCACTTTGCACACACACACACACACACACACACACACATCAGAGGTCTGGTCAAGCTTCATCACATCAAACACCAATGATGAAGAAAGGGCACATTCTGTGGTTGACAAGTGAGTAGAACCATCTGTAGAACGTTGGACTTTTAGTGTTCACCTCTTTTCTTCAGCAGTATGAAAACACCAGTCTCTCCATTCTGACCTGCAGCGTTTCTATTTATTATTTCAACCTGAAGGGGAAATGTTTGGTAACTTAATCTGCACCGTACTGCCAACTGCATGTAAACCATCGGTGACTTTAGACAATGATGAGATTCAGATCAGTGGGTTTGGGAACCCTGCAAGGAAATTAGTGTCATAAAAACAGTAATTGACAGCAGAATTCTTGCAAAAGAAGGACATGTGTTTGAGGGTGGGGTGGGGGTGGGGGTGGGGGTGGTTGTGGGGGGGTCTTATACCAAGAAAATTAAAATGTTTGCATTTTGTAGCATCAGGTAAGATAAATAAGGTAATAGTGAGCGAACAGTTTGTCTTTTTTTCCACTTTTTAAACCTAATGGACTTTTCCTCTGCTGTTCAGATGTTCCTGGCATCATGAATCAAGTTATTAAAAACTGATCAGATTAAAGGCCAGTTCATCCTCCGCAAGAAGCAAGACGTTTGTTCTCGCTGGGGCCTCAGCCAGCTGATTCTCAAAGATATCCATTTAACTTCCGTGCCAGCAAAAAAAAAGCCTCTTTCATAAGACACACTGTGCTGGCGAATCAGACGGTGTGTCTTATGAAAGCGCCGTGGCGGCATGGCGATGTGGGAATTTTGTGGCATTCGTGCACCATGCTTGGTAGTAATATTACCGCAACGCCGGATTGGTGAATGAAGATTACGTCTTGGCGCAACAGAGGGAGGTGTTACTAATAACGTGTCAAAGGTGAGTCGACCCTCGACGGGAAAAAGTACCTAAAAATCAGGTAAATATGGGAACGCTGTTACAACATCAACGTACATCAACTGCTAACTGCACTAACCACACCCATTCTCTCCTTCTGACCAATCACAGCAGTTGTTCTCAAACGCCCTGCAGAAAAAAGTTCTGCTCAGCTGACAAGAACAAGCCGCAAGCGCTGCTGACCCGGGGCTGCGAGAACAAAATGAAGTCATTTTTGTTCTCTGAGACCCTCAGCGAGAACAAATGTTAAGTTAGTACATTGGTTTGGTCTCAGTGAGAACTTGTGACATTCAGCCCCATAAATCTATGGTCCTGTCATATTGTATGCACCTTTCAAGATAAAGCTACAGACGAGCCTGAGGGAGCAAATGTATTACAGTAAACTTTTATTATTGAAACACTCTTATTACAGACCCAAAGCATCCTAACATGGATCTTTGTCTGTTTTAAATATCTAAACTAAAACATTCATGCTTTTTCCTGCATTAACATTTGCGCGTCTAAGGCGTATTCATCCACAACTCCCAGCAAGTCTTCTGTCTGAAATAAGAGTAATTGTGTCGTCAGCTTTCTAGGGACAAAAGCCTCAGCGTCCCGTTGACCTCTGACCTCTCACACGCTCACTGCCAGCATGGAGAAAACATTCACATCAACATGGGAGGCCTCAAACAATTGCTCTGTGACCTTGTCTGTGCATCCTGTTGCTTCCACCCCTCCTTCTCTTTCATGTTTGTTTCCTGACTTTCTCTCAGGCTCTACATCAGTAATAAAAACACAACTTCTGAAGCTCATTTTTGCATTCAGGTTTATTTATCTTCTGATTCTTTATTTACTTCACTTCCTTTTACAGTGTTTATTTTTTTATTTCCATATAGTGAGCGAAATGGTTTGAACCTTGCACATTTAGAACATGCAGGTTGCTGAAAACCTCATGTGGATTCAAGCATAGAGTTATTTTATTCATTCAAAACATGCTGCTTTAAAAAATATATATATTACTGTACAACTATGTCCAACTTTTCCTCTCAGTTAGATTGTTGTCCAAGCACCACATTTGAGTTTATAAATCAACTTGTACCAGTTGTGGTAAAGTGAATATTATCTGACTCATAAAAAAGGGGTCTAATTAAACTTGAGCAGACCTTCCCCAGTTCACAAATACGTTCCAGGTGTGGAGTCAAACCGAGATGCAGAGGGTGTGTGATTATCATGTTTCCACCATTTACCTGGGTTGAAACTGAAAGAAAACAAGAGTTTGAAAAAGCAAAGGGATTTATTTTTTGTTGCAGAAACGTTCATGCAAAACAAAAGTGGTTTCATTTAGCATCATTTGACAAAAAAAAAATCATAATTAAGTGTATGTTTTGTGCTTTTTGCAGCTGAAAATTTCCCTTTATAATTATGACAATAAAACTTAATGCTTTTAAAGTTTTTCAGTTAATGTACTACCTTAGCCTAATTCACATCAAAACAGATCTGGGTTAAAAGTCGTTTTCATCCAGTAATGGTAGAACCAGATTCAGTAGATCACAAAATACCAATTAGTAAAACATTGTCTATAAGGAAACCCAGCCCTTCATCCTATGATGGGGCGCAGAACGACAGGGCAAAAGAAAACCACCAACAGATTCAGAAAAGAGCTCAGGATTAGAGACCATCAACCCTGTGAGGACAGAAAAGAGACAAACACAAAGGGGTTGGGTCAGTTCTCAGGTGTGAGAATTTAAAATGCATTGCACGCTATAACTGTAGTGAAGCTTCTTTAACTGGTTTCTATACAGGTGCACTAAAACACAGTCACTGCTCCTTTAAAAGCTCACGCTGAACCGAGGCGGATTAGAGATTTTTCTCCAACACTTGTTCATAAATACCCACTGATGGGACTAAACAATACCAGAGAAATGGAAGGTGTAGCTTGGCTGACCCCACAATGAATCTATAAAGGTCAGACAGACAGGTGACTCTGCTCAGGTGGATGATGGGACCTTTATCTTTTACATAAAACCTTTATCTTTAACCTTCCATCTATTTAGTGTATCAGGATGCATTTAGCTGGTTTTCTGATCCTCAGCCTGCCTGAATGGAGTATAAAGGCTTTCCTTAAAGTGTGGAGTCATTTCCATGAATAATGGGAGTGAATGTGACCCTGAACTTGATTTTTGACCTTTGTGCACTGAATGCCACATGGAGAGCACAGCACACAAAACCATTTGAAATAAATACTTCATCTATGAGGCTCGGACATATGTAAAGCCTGTGTTGTGGTTTTTTTCTTCATGTTATTTTCCCAGTTCATGGTTAGTTTCCTATGGTCCATTAAACAGAAATACAGATTACATCACTGTGAGTGATAGTCCTACTGGATGAAGAATTTTTACCAGCATGCCTCAAACCACTATGTTTGGCCACGTTTTTATAATTGTTAAAGTTGCAGTTGCATAATATAACATCCTTAATCCTGCAAAACAATTTTTTTAAAATTTGATCTGTTTTTTGGGACTTCTTTTCTCCTTTGTCCCGGCACCATCACATTCCCCCTCCTCCTTTCTAAAGCCTGAGCAGTAAAACAGAAGCAGGCTCATGGGAGGCCATTAACCACGAGAATCACGGCGTTAACCCTCACCCTGCTGAGGAGAAAACGACTGCAGACCCGTTCACACAACCACTCAGCCAATTCTAGTAGAGCAGCTGTGACGTTTAGCCCCTACAGCTAAACACACGTAGGAAGGATTATTTTAAAAACACAAATTGAAACTAACAGAGTAAAAAATGTGTTCTACTGTTTATTTCAGTGTGTTTGTGGGTAAATTATTAGATAAATGATGAAAAAAAATTTGATGTTTTTTGTCTTTGATAATATACTGGTAGTTATAGTCAAACACACACAGAGAGAGAGAGAGAGAGACAGACACACCAGCGATGTTTCTAACCAACTTCCGTGGGCGCCAATTGAGTGTGTGGTCTGTAAGGCAATGCTCTTGTCATGAAGTGCTACATGCCAAGACACTTATGAGAGGGACATCTCAACAGCACCACAGATCCAGATAAAACACACATGGGTGTGTGTCCCATTGGGTTTGTGCATACAGCTTAAAGTAAAGGTACAATTCAGCATGACAAATTTAAATTTGCAATTTAAACACATAATAATGAGTCTATAACTCACGGTCAAACTAAATTGAGATCAAAGTTAACTCAACTTAATAATATGGATAGTTTCAACAAATAAAAGCAAACCTCCAGACTGAACGAGGCTGTGAAGCTTCTCATCTGGTTTTCTAGCTAATAGTTATAAATTGAGGCAGCTTTCACCAACACTTAAAAATAGTGTAATTAAAACTGCTTACTCCTGGGGCTGCATCAGAGACGAGTCTTTCAACATGTCAACGCACTCGTCAACCTGAAATCCAAGCACTTACACCTCAATTCATTAACATTTAAATTGTAGAAATTGTTATGGTTTTTCAAAGAATGTTAATCAAAGTCAACTCAGAGTTTAGGATCTTGATAAAGATCAAGTAGAAGTGACTCAAGACACCTGTGTGTGTGATGTAACAGAACCCCTTCGACTGCTCCCCAGAGACAGCCTTAACACTGAAGCTAAGAATAGTGCTGCCTGTATCACTAGTTGGGGGTGGGGGTGGATGGGGTTAGTGGGGGGAGAAGGCAAAGGGGCAAGTGGAACTATGCCTCATGGGAGATGACAGGTAGACACAGGAGCCTTCGTCCCTCAATGGACATCTCTTTTACTTGGTGTAGAAATATACACATGACCTAATCGCTGACCCCTCCAAGCTCTCAAAGACAGGTATGGACACAGTTTGGAGTGTTTTGGGTCTAACCTCTTATTTGGAGATCTGAGCTTGAGACGTCCATCATCAGCGGGTGTGATGTCGTAAATTGCAGGAGTTGGATGACAGAGATGAAGAGGAGGTGGAGAAGAAGGGGAAGAGCAGACAGAGGAAACAGGAGGAGGAGGATGGGATAATCATCGGGAACCCACGACTGGAGGAGTGCTGAGGAATTTTCTTGACTTTTGATTCATGGACACCTGCGGCTATAATTGCTGATTAAAAGACAGAGATCCAGTCTGTTAAACCGAGTGTTTGTTGCTATGACAGACTAGCAGAGGTCTGCTTCCACTGAGTTTTAAAGGTTTGCAGTTAAGGACAGATAGATGGATGGAGAGACCCAGGAAAGGCACAAAAACAACCCATCTGTGGGCGACTGACAGTGTGATCTGTGCTTCTCGCATGTCACACGGACACACACGCGTGCACTCTTCTTACATGTCAGGCCAGAGGTCATGACCTTGTGCTAACAGCTCTATTTTCTTTGCCACAAGATATGAAAGCTCCATCCTGGATCCCTGAATGGTTCAAGTATCGGAAACCGACCTTGAATGACCTGTCAAAATGAGACAGCAGGCTAAACGCAAGCTGGTAATTTAGGCTATGTGTTGTAATAAAGAAAATGAAGACATGAATGGTTTGACTCAGACCATCAAAACAGCTACTCTAGAGGTGTTGCAATGGCTGTATTAGTGATGATACCTGATAATCACCCATCATTTCAGATAATGGGGTAATTGGGGTAATGGGTTTTGCTCTGGTTCTCTAAGCTTGTCATTGCAAACAGGTACGAGCTACTATATTTGTGGACTTGTACAACAAACATCCAGGGGTATAAAGGGATGAACTAGACGTAATTAGCAGCTAGCTCATTTTTTTTTTTGGTTTGGTTTTATTGCAAAAAAACACATGAAACACAAGGAAAACAAAAATTGGGGAAGAAAGCAGAATGAAATGAGGATGGAGAATTAGCCATACTCAAATATCAGACACAGCCAGGTGGTTAATGGGTGCTCGGGGTTGTTTTAGCAGAAACATCAAGCCTAACATTAAGGTCTCACTGCCATTACAGAATTAATGACATGCTGTTGGGTGTCCAACTACATTGAACTGCTCATCTACATAATAATACCTTCCTTATAAAACCCACAGTGGAGTAATACCTCTCTGTGATCAATCTGCCTTTGTTTTTCCTCTCTTCTACACTCAGGTCTGCACACACACACACACATTAACATAGATCCACATTTATGCAGTTACACAGAAGAGGTGACTATTACCATACTCTTTGCATAAACAGTCCCCCGTTTAAAGGGCACTGAGGACATTTGTGCATGTAAAATATGACCAGACCAAAGAACCACTCACTCAGATGTACTGATGTACTCTCTTGCATAAAATAGTCCATACATGGGGCATTTTTATTATGTGTATTTATCCAACAGCATTTCTTTTTACACTAATGGCGACTCAGATTTATTGCACGTGCAGGCAGCAGGGTGGTGATTAGCCCAGTTAGCGCTGTCACCTTGTTGAAAGAGGGTGGAGTCTGTGTCAGCACCATCCTGTAATGTTCTTGCAACACATACTGTAAGAGATGCATTGGATATATGATCAAACTCTTTCTAAGTAATGCAGGAAAATGCAAGTAAATGTCATAGATGTCATCAACAACCAAAGATGCAAACAACTAGCAGGACTGGGAGCAATGAATCTCACAAAATGACACGCTCCGTGGAGGATTTTACACCATTTATCAAGCTGATTGTGACTTTTATGTCATCATCTTGCCTATTTCTCCTCATTCCCAGTAACATTTATGCACGTGCACGGACACGCGCGATAAATCGGGTAGGAATGCGAACCACCATAAAATTCATAGCAGGTTGAATGTGACCTCCATTTCCTGTGTGAAATATATTCCCTGCTCAATCCTTCACATATTTCAACATTAAGCATGGCCGAAGGAGCCATAAAAAGGCAGTGAGTGCAGCCATTCGTCACTTTGCAGAAAGCTGCCGAACATCCTCTGCACTGATGATAGCCGTGCCCTTCATGCTTGCCAAAACTGTTGGCTGCGTACCTGTTACTTTGCAGGCACTTTGGGTAACTCCGAATCGCTGTGAGGGTCTTGGATTTTGGCTAGCAGGTATTGAGGGCCTCTGTCTCCAAAATTAAGAAGGACTGAATCGATTAACTTGACAAAAAGCTCCACATGCCTCCACTGAAGCACAAAGAACGTGTGTGTGCGTTTCGGAGTTCAGAGGCCCTCGTGCTGGAGAACAGGAATGCACCATGAAGCAACATGACAACCAATGTGCACGTGGATTTCGGAAACACATCAAAGACCGAGCCATATGGGTTGGTTTTCCAAAACCACAGGAAGGAAGGAAGGGAAAATAAAGGGAGACAAAAGATGAAGACAGTACACAAACAAGATTAATCAATGTTACTGTCTCTACTATAAATAATATTCATAATAGGCTACCATGTGTGTGGTGATGATTAAGGAAAGTAATTAGTTTGCAATAAATGTGGGAATGAGCTCATCAGGAGAAATGCAACAAGACGGGGCTTATCACACGGAGAGGAGCATCGGCAGCTTGTCCTTCATGAAAGAACTGAATCATTCGTCACACAAATCTGTTAAAAATGAAAAAAGGATGCAGTTTGATGACCTCCTTGTGATCACTAGACCGTGGCCTGTGAATAAAGAAGTAAATTAGGGAGAGGATAATTATTTTTCAGTTACAGCTGTTAACTATAGCGACCATTTCTCCCCAACCAGCATCTATTTCTCAGCTACAAAAGTTCCTGAACTTTAAAAGAAACTTCTTATCCATTTATCTTTACTATACGCAGCAGAATCTGATTATTTTCCAAGAATGCCGATTCTCACAGCTTTAGCGCTGCTTCTTTGTGCCAAAATTCAAACAACAATGGCAATTTGTGTCTGTGAAAACCCTCATAATACTGGTCAAAGTTTGTTAGTCTCATTTCTGTTTTTAATTCAATGTGCTGTTTTGCATTTTTTAGTTTGTTTTTGGGGTAAACTTTGCCCAGATTTGGTCTTATGTAATGTTTTTGTGAATTTAGCTTGGCACCTAGGGACTTAAACATCCCCCGGCTTCTATAAAACAGTTCTGTTTGGAACTTATCCACATTAAAACACTGCGTAACCTTGTGTGTGTTGTTGCAAAACAACAATGGAGTGTGCACAGCTGCCAGCGTGGACCTAATAAAAGTGACGAACTAACTTAAACATGCAGACGTGTGTTAATTAGTCCTTAATTATTACGGTATCTATTCAAGGCAACAATACTGACCAAACATAGACATTTACATCTCCTGCTGTTTAAAAGTGGATATCCAACAGAGCTGCAGCTGTTAGCCCTAAAAGTTTCTTCTAGGCTTTTGATCTCCCGTCACTGGCAGCTCGTCACCATTCACACCCCAGAAAAATACTAAGCATGCACAATGACACACACTCTATTAGTTAATAGGTTAAACAGTCATACTAAAGTTTGCCTGTATGTCATCTTTAAAACTTAAAGGCTAAATCAGAAACCAAAGAGGAAAAATCCAACTTTAAAACCAACTGTTATTGGTTGTTCCGCAAAATACCGAACAGAATTCTCACCTCAGGGCTGAACAGAAGCAGCGTTGGAGGGTGTTTGGTTTCAGCTGTCAGATTCTGTGTTGTGATGAAAGAAAAGATGTCATCACATGCTACCAGACAGTACTGGGATCCTAATGCTGTTAACTCTCCTCTCTTCTGCTCCTTCCTTTTCACCCCAACACCTGATAGGCCTGGTGGCTCGCCAAGTGCTGAACTCAGTGTCCAACATCAAGATGTGGAGCTGTTATTCCTCGACTATCAGCGTGTTCTGTTATTGTTCCCCACTTCTGTCAAAGACGGATATGAACAATTTTGAGGGTGAGCCGAGGCTGCCCTAAACTTGCCCTAAAAACATACTTAACCTGTACCAATAAATACAAGCTGCATATCCACCTAACGGGAAGAGAAATCAATTATTACCTAAACACAATTCACACAACAAGCAGACAAATTATTGAAAAGATGCTAAAAAAACAACATACTGTATATGAAAACCTAGACTCCACAGATTCCAACGTTTCATCACTCTATGTGCAGAACTTAGTGAGCCAGCAGCCCAAAAAGTCAAAACAAACTTAGTGACAAGCAGTTATAATAACAATCACATCCTACCTTTGCTGTCTTCTGATTTTTTTTATCCTGTTTGACCACAAACATCCAGCAGAACCAATTTATTTTTCAATATTATTGGTGAATAATGTTGCAATGTTGTCGACCTACTGTTTTTTTCTTTTTGTATTCAATCCTACTGGTTTAAACATTTATAAAGAGGTGTCAATCATACAAACTGACCAATAGGCTCCTGAGATAATCCCCTGTGTAAACACCTACAGTATGTGCCTATTAGACACACAACAGAAGACCAGACTGGCATCTCAATTTCTCCTCATTTAAATGTGAATCCATCCATTCTAGTGGGTTTAAGTGTTTTATAATAAAATGAAATGAATCAGAAAGTTTTTAAAAGCAACAAATAGAGTTCAAAATAGTCATTTAGAATATAAATGGAATATAATTCACTAATACCTTTGTAAAACCTACATAATGTATATGTTTAGAATCAGTTATGGTCGTTATTATGGTCAGATGCTGCTCTATGGTTTTCTAGAGGTTTAAAGTTTCAACTGCATCATTTCAAAGAGATATTCCCTTTACAGATTACACTTTTTAGAAGAGAATTTCCTTTAAAATTTTTGAGTGTCCTAAAAAATACAAATAAACCCTAGCTGCTGAGATATACACACTTTTTATATGGGCATTTATTTTTCAACATATGTCACAAAAACAGGCAAAACAGTCCTAGAACTTCAGAGGTTTGCATCTCTTGTAAGTGGACTATGTTCTGACAGCTTTTTTATTACGAATGATCAAATATAGACGTCTGTTTACAAATGAAGAACAGACATTCACAATAACAGATTGCTTTAAAATTAGGATAGGATGATGCATGCATTCATTTTTGCCCTGTGGTGAACTGGTGACTAGTGCAGGGTGTACCCAGCCTCTCGCCAAGTGTCAACTATAGGATGGAGCTATTTAATCTACATAAGCGCTTAAAGGAGCAGAACCACAGGAGAGAATATGAGAGTCTGCCCATAAAATCTTTTCCAAATGAGACTATTGGAGTCCATGAGGCTGCAAAGTAAAACAAGGATAAAGTAAAGATTTGAGACCAATTGGAAAACCAGACTAAAAGGCTAAGGGTCAATAAGGTGTGGCACCGAACTGTACTGAAAGCCATATCCATTTCATGAATATGCAGTCGGAGTTCGCCCCCCTGCAGATGCCAGTAGCAA
Organism: Callopanchax toddi; assembly: GCA_006937965.1. Classification (NCBI taxonomy): domain Eukaryota; kingdom Metazoa; phylum Chordata; class Actinopteri; order Cyprinodontiformes; family Nothobranchiidae; genus Callopanchax; species Callopanchax toddi. The sequence continues at coordinate 114,771 of SSNR01000001.1, forward strand.
CATGAGACACTCACACAGATACGCAAACTCTCAAACTGAAACACAAACAGTCAGGAATGTGGTCTATCCCCATGCTGCTTATAGACAGTATACTGACACACTATAATTCCTGATGTAATGAGCCTCGTGGACATGCAGACGTGTTAATTCAACTCCATGATCTGCAAGTGTTGTCACTTGAATCACACTGTGACTCCATAAAAATGTCCCCAGCTAGAATTTCAAATATGAAACAACAGGAGAATCTGTCATCAGCAGACAGTGACCCCCACCACCAAAATGTTTCCCACAGGTCTGTTGGGTTTATCAGATCATTATATCGCAGGCTGTTAAAGACTGCTTGTCATATAGTTTTATACGTGAGTTTTATTAATTCATAAAGTTGTGGGTATTTATTTACATCAGTCATGGATGACAAGATTGTAAGTACTGATAGTAAAAATAATACAACGTCATTTCCAAAATCTTGGTATAAAAGTATACAAATAGACAATAAAACAAAAGATAAAGTTGAAATATGTTGATGTACCCAGAAATAACGAACTAGAACCACACAGTGGAAACACTGCATGTATTTTAATACCCGCATTTGCTTTCTGACAGATTACCTGGAAGGTTTGCCTGCAGGCTGTTTGGGAAAGATCATTTAGAAAAACAATGTGGGAAAATTTATGTGATGATCTGAAAAATCAAGCATGAAATTTGAGTGCTTTCTTTACACCCAGGCATGGAAAAGAGCTGAAAATCCTCCCTGGACCACACTGCTCTGGAAGATTTCCATGTTTACTGAGCTCATTAACCTTCATGGCACAATATCCTCCCTTGTGGGCTCGGGTTTCCACAAAACAGGGCAGACACGGGACAGCCACTTGGGTTTTTCACGAATAATATTCAACACTTTTTCGCACCCATTTTATCTCTATTCTTATTTATTGCTTCACGTTGCGTGATCTCTCATGCATAAAAAGGAAAGAAAAGCATATAAAACTCCCCTGTCTCTCTGGATTGTGAATCAGAGACTCGGGGAACACACAAATGTAACTATAGAGACAATAAATCATAGGAGAAGTAGAGGTTAAAAGGTCGACGTGCAAAGTTCACCAGTGCGAAGCTTGTTGCCTGCACAGTTTACTTCTAACAAGACCTGCTTGTGACTAAAAGATTCTGGAGGAAAACATACCTACGTCTCATTTTATGGCCGTGGCACTACATCAGACTCGACTCCTGGAGATGACATATCCAAACAGCTAACATTTTCCCCTGTTCTAAATAAATGGAACTCACTGGCCAGGTGGAATATTTTCAGAGGCAACATTTTTTGTTATGACTGAAAGAAATGCTGCATTTTTTACTGTTTGAATCAGCATTAGCTGGTGGGTTTGCGTGATAGGTTTCTGGTTGCTTCACTCAAACCAAAGACATGTTTTTGCATCTGGATTTCAGTCTTGGTGATGTTTTTGCAACAAAAATAAGTTTTAGAGGCAAAGAGTTTAGATCAGTGAGGTTGATCAGAGTGATTGATCTCCATTTATCTCCAGTAAGATACACATTAATCCTCACATCAATGCTTACTGAAAGTTCTATTAAATATTAATGTTTGTTGAAAGACTGTTTTATTGAGATAAGTGGGGGTGGGGAACTTAAACCCTGCCAAATATTTTTGGATTGAACAAATCTGCTGTTCAATATTTTCTGTGCAAAATATAAGGAACAGATGTTCCAGCTGCATCATTAGATAATATTCCACAGTCAGCACAAATTATGGGTTTTCAGAATGTTTTAAAAAGTTTTGTGTGATCAATATTTCCATATTTTGTTTAAAATGAAAATCTCATGTCATAGGCGAGAGAAAAAACAGGTCAACGAGACAACAAAACAGTCACAGAGACAAAGGTAGGACATGTATTTAAATGTGAACTCATTAATAATTTTACTTGTACCAAACTTTTATACTCTGAAAAAAAATCAATGAATTTTCTCAGTACTCTGGGGCTTTAATCATAAAGACATTGGAGCATTTAGGCTCAATTTCGTCTCCTTACTTTTTTGGGCCCATATACAATTTGCATGTTTGATCTCATAGATGTTTTTTTCTTTCAGTTTGTTTTTATTATTACAGAACTGTTCTCATTTCTAGTTCAAGGATTTGCAACCTGTAGCTCTGGATCCAAACATGGAGCTTCATCACCTCTGATGTGGGTCAGTGTGTCCTTGAACCAGAGTAAAGCTTATATTTAAAATCAATATAAGAAAGGGTATTTATTAGGGGTGTGTATTGGCAAGAATCTGGCAATATGATATGCATCACGATACAGGGGCAGCGATATGATATATTGCGATATATTGCGATACTACAAACAATGCTATATATTGCGATATTTATTATTTAATTGTTGAAAAACTGTCACAATTTAAAAGAAAATGTAGCCTCTTCAGTTATCTGCATAGCAGTCAATTTGCTTTATGCCAAAATGAGCCTTTGTCATGTTGCCTGAGTATTTGACTCTGCCATTGCAGATTTTACAGACTGCATAACCCCTGTCACAGTTTTTACTACATTTCTTTGTTTTGGACCCAAAATGTGTCCACATATCAGCTTCAAAAGTTGCTGGGGCCAGCTGTATCCTCTCATCTTCATTCATCGGATAGCTGTTCGAAGTTAGCAACATTGGCCATTCAACGTTACTATCGTGAGATCTCGATGTTTTGTGGAAGCAGAGGATTGTTGAGGACTAATGACTAAAGCCAACAAGCAATTGGAGGTTGAAATGCAATGCAAAATTGAACTACCACTGTTAATTTTTGCATGTAAAGTGTTAATAAAAAATTGATATTTTGCTTTAAGAACATCGATATAATATCATGACATGAAATATCGTGATTTATCAGTGAATCGATTATTTCTTACACTCCCAGTATTTGTAGCAGTTTTCTTATATAATCTGTTTGCAATTTTTGCATGGATCTTCTGCAGCAGAATCACACTAATAATACAAGAAGTTGCTCATGTGAACTTAAAACAAAAAGTTGATATTTCTTTTATTATACATGCTTTGTGTTTAAAGTTTCCCATCATTTCAGTGCCAGAACTGGCTAAAAAAAAGTTGGAGTTTTCACTAAAAAGTGTTTAAACTTCAAAAATTATATAGCAAAAAATGTCATAATGTACCAAACTGTGAACAGAAGTAGCAGATCTTCTGTAACATTGTTGTTTGAGTTTTAGGGGTTAATTTCTGTTTTTATGAAAATTGGATTTTGCAATTAATTGGAAAAAAACACATTTTTTTCATTCATTCAGTTATTCAAGTACATTGCTCTTTATAAAATATATTATCAGGAGAAATTGTTAAAATGGCTTTTTAAAATTAAGGTTGCAGATTCTGTATTGCATTTAATATTAATGTCAAAAAATTTTAACAATCTCAAAAAATGGCAAACATTGTGTCATATGTCTCCTATGTTTATGTCTCAACAGCCATTATGATGTCTATGTTTGAGGGGTTGGGATATGACCCTGTTGCAGAATAAAATTGGACTAAGTGAAATGCTGTCCACAGGGTATGGTGTGGTATTGTGAAATCTTGTGATAGCCTTCCTTCTATTCAAAACTCCTTTTTTTTTACCACATCCTGAGCACCCACAAACTGTATGACACAATAGAAAAATGGGTTTTCAATAATGAGTTTGCCTATGAAATGGTTTATTTTGGTTAGCAGCCATTTATGCTATGCAAAAATCTATAAATATTATCTGAACAATTTTAAGTGCTTGTGAAATTGATAAAATAGTTCAATTTCTTTGAATGTGTTTTCCTTTGAGAAAAAAAAAAGAAATTCTATGTGATTCCAGACGTGCATGGCAGTGAATTTAAAGCCTAAAACATATACTAAAGTTTGTTGGAAGCTTGATAAATAGTTAAACATTGATGTCCTGACTTATCAGTTTACATAAAATAAACTGGCAACAAAAGCTTCTTAAAGGGGTTTCTTTTTTTGGTGTGGAAACCTTCAACATGACTTCAAATTGCAGAGTTTGCGGAGAGGAACGGCATATCAAAGTGGTTAAAAATTATAAACTAGATTCAGCCTTTCACAGAGAAGCACAAACAAAACAATTCTGGCCAAAGGTAGACCAACAAAACCACTCTACATCGTATCAGTGATCAAGCCACAGAATATACAAAAATCTCTGCACCTAGCTCAGAAAATCACAGAAAACGACGGGTCAAGGTGTCTCATTTATCTGGATTTAGAAAGCAGCTCAAATGAAAACATCTATTAGGTGGTGAGTTGTGGAGAGTCGTCACTGCATCCTGCCACAGATCCTGGAGTGATGAGAGATCACTTATGTCCATAAATTAAGCAGAAGGATACAGGTAGTCATTACTCCAGAGGAACAACTGTTTCACACATTCCTCCTGCCTTCCAAACCCCCAGGCAGATAATAACTGCCCAACCCAACAGCTCTGACTGGGTCGTCTACGCTCTGGCCCAGAAGTTCACTGCCAATGTCTGACAAACACACATCTGCACATCTGTAAATACCCTCTTATATAAAGCTCTCTGCCTTGATGTCTCAATTCTGCTCTCATCCTTGTTTTTCTTCTCTCATCTTGCTGTCATGGTGTTTGACGTCTTGATTTTGGCATTTGGTTGCATACATTTAAAAGAATGATTTAAAGTTTCAGGCCTAGAGAAAATATGAAGGGGGAAATTATCCCAGCTGATAAAGAGTAAACAGGAGGGAACATCCAGGACAAAATACTTAAAATAAAATAAACAAAACTTACCGACAATAGGATCTGACTCACGTGAAGACACAAATGTGAGGTACATTTTTTCAGGACAAAACTAATTAAATGTTCATGGGCTTTTGTTTGAGTGGATTTTTTTTTAGAAGTTTTATTTGCTCGTTACATCAAATGAGCCACTTCCTTCATGAAACCCTCTTCCTTTCCTTTCTGCTGCTTCATTGTTTGTCCCCTGCTGCTTCTGCCTATCACAGCCAGTCAGTGTTCCTCATTGGCTCCATCCCATCCAAAAGTAAAGGTCACGTTAACTCTCAGCAGAGCGAATGCCTCACAAAATAATCAGACAAAAGGAACTCTATTTAAAGAAGCACAGCGTCTGACAATAGACCTTTAAGATCATTGTTTATTTTACCTGATTGACATGAGATTCAATGGCTTTGTTCACCAGAATCTTCTGAACAGACTAAATAAGTTTAGATCATTTTCAATAAACATTGTGGTTTTTTATTCAGCTTTGTACACCTGTGGCATTCACAACCAAACAGACAGAATGTAACTAAGACTACTTAGTACCAACATCAACAATGTATAGAGAACTAGTTCATTTCCTAACCAACTCAGTTTTAGTCACTTCTCATTTAAAGCAGAATAAATGATTGAAGACAAATGATCAAAAGGCAGAAAATAATTGGGTCCACGATGGAATTAAACACATGTTCACATCTAAAATCATTTTCTTTAACTTTAAAATAGTCTCTTCAATCTGTAATGAGAAGGGGACCGCTGTGAGTTAAGGAGATGCTTCCAGCTTGGCGCCATGCTATTCTCTGCATCCGTCTGATAAATAAACAATCGACAAGAAAGAAGTGTCTAAAATATTCATTCTCTTTGTTACAACAGGCAGGAAATTTCACTGTGGAGAGTCACAAAACACTGGGATGTGTCTCTGAGGCACATTTCTAAGAGGTGTTTTTTTTATTTTTTTTTTACAGTTTGTCATATTTTTGCTTAAATGCACTACCCAAGCATGCTGTGTATATAGTCTAAATATATAACTTGACCAGGAGCATTTGATTATTTATTGCTTGATGTTTCTCTTCACTCTTCTCACAATGATGCTCTTGTGCTGTCATAGGGGGTCAAATTGACCCCAAAAGACTAGAAAACTCCATATAGGCCCCAAAAATAAGGACAGTGCAAAGGTTAAACTTCATTCCATTTCTCCTAAATATGATTTAAAAAAAAAAAAAAAATCCTATTGATATTTGATTCCATTGTTGGATTAAACTGGAACAACAAATGTTTCAACGTAAGAAATCAATCAACGCAACAGAAGTTCTGAGACAAGTTTTATTTAAATAGCTTCCAGGAATGCTAATAAATGAAAACAGCATTTTAATCTACATTTCTGTGAGGAAATTGTACAAAAATATGACATTTTATCAAACACACTGTTTTAAGTCTAAACATAAAATCTGTAATACCACAAAACATGAGCATGCTGTATCTCCTGTACATGGTACATAAATATTTACAGTCGTTCATTAAAGCAAAGTCTGCACTGTGAGTAAAACTTTGTAGTATGAGACACCAGTCCAACCAAATCTCTTAATATCATTAATATTTGAAGGTTTTATCAGGCTGGAAGACACAATGGCACTCAAGTCTATTTAGAAAGGCTGCGTGTTGTAATAATACACCTGTCAATAACATGTGCTTCCTGTACAAGTCAGTTATTTCTAATGTTTTTTTTCCTTAGTCACAATTTCAGATTCATTTAAAACTCAAGAATCTGGAAGTTTTACCTAAAATAGGATGAAATATTTAAAAGAAATGAATAAAAAGAAACAAAAACATTTTCTGACATAAAAAGAAGTGTCATGTTCTCACTCCACTTACTGCTTGTGCGTTTCTGAACTAAATGTCATTAAGTTTAAACTTCACATGTATTTTTACAGTTTTGTGTCCTATCAGCTTCATCACTGAACCTGTTGATCTACAGTTTCCTCCCTCACTCTGCTGTCCTCACCACCCTCCCCTGGCCCTTCCTTCTTCCATCTTCCTCTCTTTCTCTGTGATGCCTTCTGTTTCTGCTCTTCTTCATTTCCTGCATGTGTTTCCACTTGCCCGCTCCCAAACCTCTTCCTCGCACCCTCGGCAGCCTCTTATCCAGCCACAGTGAATCGCAGTACTCCTCCAGAGAGTGAAAGGGAGAGTTCATGACTCTTAAGTAGTCTTTGTAGCGCTGGCGTGTCTCTGGTGCGTGGTGTGACTCTGCTGCAGCATCCTCGCTGACTTTAAGTTTCCTGTCCAGTTGTCCATGAGTGAGGAGCTGTAGTTTGAGACGGAGGAGGGTGTGGCTGAAGTGTGAGTGCTCCTGAGCTACACAGACGTACACTCCGACATCAGAGGCGTGAAGGGATCGAATCAGGAGTCCTCGGTCTGTGTGGACAACACGGTCGTCCAGTTTGACCTGGAAGACAAAAAAACTTTAGAGACACGTTGAAACAATCCACTATGGCAAACACACAAACATAAAAAAACTGCTTCTCACTTCCCAAGAACTATGAATCAGTCTGAATGAGACAGAAGCACATGACACTGCTAACTCATACACATCAGTGTCGCTACGTTATTTGTATTGAAGGTGGGTTAATCTGGTTAATGATCCCTGAAACGTGACTGTGTTTTACCCACAGGCTCAGAGGTCATTCTATAAAGTGGAGGGCTCTTTGAGTTCATGAGGTTTGTGCTGTGGGAAAGCGTATGCTCTTGTCTTTAAGGTAAAAACGCTGATGGTCCTCTTTTCATTTAGCATCAGACTTAATTCATCAGGTGTTGCAGCTGCTGTCAGGACCTAAAACAACACAGCTGTGTTAGAAGGACAGAGAAGGAGTGTGAGAGTGTGTTTGCAGCTTGTGTGTGGGGCTTCTTCAAAAGCATACCTCCCACAGCCCCACACTGACCCCCGAAAGGTGTAAGTGATAGGACAGAACTTTACTATAAATTAAACTAATATTTTTCTTTTTCTTACTTGTGTTCATGTGTGTTGAAGAGCTAATTTGGTCCTACGTTAATGATGTGGTTGATTTAGACTTCAGTCTATCTGAATTTTCACTTACTTATCTTTTCTATGTGTTTGTTTGTGGGCCTCGTGAGCTGCTCTCCAGACATTCAAAATCAAGACATCTGTGACTAAACAGCAACGCCAGACATTTTAACTCACCCAGATGGCGTGCCTTTGTTTGTGTTTGTGTGTGTGTGTTTGTGTCTTGGTGTGTGACTGAGCCAGCATTATCCTGCAAAGGACAGAAATCCAGCATAAAAGTGTGTTTGTCTGCTTATATGAGGGTCAAAACAATAAAACTTCCAGTTACCTCCAAGTATCACAAAAACACCACTTCTTTTTTGTATGGTTGTGGTTTAATGTGATGAACACCTTTCATCATCATCCATGCTTTTCCTATTAGTAAATCCCTAATAGGCTGGAATTCCAGAAGTTGAACATACACAGACAACGAAGACAACTACATTTCTTCCAGCTAACGTCTTTATTAGCTGACTTTTACTGGCAGAATAAGAGAAGGGAGTGCATGAGGAGAGTGAGTATTTGGTCTGCAGGTGCTTTGAACAGCTGGCGGAAGATGCCTTTAATAAAACCTAAAACCCAGCAGGGAAGCACAGCGGGAACCTGAAGAAATAACATGAAAGGTACGAAAAAAACAAAGTGTGCAAAGTCAGAACCACGAGGGCAGGAAGTTAGGAGAGATTATGGAGGGACTGATAGGTAAAGATGGTCAAGGGACAAGGGAGAGAAGACGATGACACACAAGAAAACAGATGGAAGAAACAGAGAGACTGGAATGAGTCACACACTTAAGGCATCACATGCTGCACAGCTGTTGGAACGGGCTGACCTACAAAGGAGGTTTAGTCCAAAAAAAATTACAAATAAAGTTACTATAATAAAATACAAAAGTTCGTTCTACAAACATGGAAAGTGTCAGAAAGAAAATTCTGTTAGTGTTGAGCTATGTATGTAAAATCATCAAGTGTTGATTTAAAGCTTTTTTTAGGAACAGCTATAAACGTGTTTCTTCAAATAAATGTAAAAACTGGTATCTTAGTTTGTCACATACAAAGCCAGTGTCCAAATTGTCTCAGTTTTTTGCAAAAGTACTTATAAAATTGCTGTTGGTACCATGGCTAGTTTTTTTTTTTTTTTTTTTTCTTGTATTTTGATTTTTTTTTTCTAGGTAGTTCTTGTATTTAAAGTTTATAGAATTTTAAAGTTTTCAATGTTTTTAGACATTATTTCCCTCACTTCTTCTAGTTTCCAGCTCCACTCACACCTGTCTGTCATCTGTCAATCAGCTCACCTGTTTGTAATTAGTAATCACCTCCCCTGTTTTATTCCACGTCTTTTCAGACCAATTTACCTTCATATGCCCATATGTTATACTCTGTATTTTGTCAAATGAGATAAATTTGATCTACAATTAATTAATTAGCATGTTTCACCTAATCAAATCCCATAGAAACTATCATAAAATATTTCATCTTACTTTGTATTTCACTTCTGCTATTTAATAAACTAATGGATATAAAAACAAGTTTTTCACACACTTTTTTGTCACTTTGCCTGAGAGTACAACAGGTCACATCTCACTGCATGTCCAGGCACAAACACAAAAAAAACACCCTCTGTGTTCCATACTCAAAAACGCATGGCTGTCCCTGGGGTGGGGGTGGGGGGGCTGCAATGTTATGATTTCTGTTCTGCGCGCAGGGACAAAATGAAACACACACCAATGTTCACACACGGATAAAAACATGGGGCTTTCTGTAGTGTGAGTCTGTTAATGAACACAGGGGTCTGTAGTGGCCTCTGCACCTGTTGGTGTTTACAGTCGCCCCGGGGACGGAGGAAAGAGGATGGTGTCATGAGTAAAGAGTAGAGACACAGATGATGAGAGTGCAGGCTGATGGATGGTCATTCACAGCGGGGGCAGCATGGTTTTAATGTTTAGATGGGGGAGGGGCACAGGAAGTGCATCTCTGTTGTGTTCGTTTTAACAGTGCATCGTTTTCACTGTACGCTGACATTTTCTAAACTTGGATAAAAATTCACATTTTGAAGTAATTCTCTTAGAATATTTTCAAGGTTTTTAAAAGTGTTTATTTTCATGTGTTTATTGGGTAAAAGTGACTAATAAATGAATAAACATAAAACAGTACCCGTAATTCCTTCATGTTATTTTTTATTTTCACTTGCAGTCGATTTGATTATTGAGATCACTAAGCAGAATTAGTATAACTACTAAGTGATTTTAAGGACTTTTTTTTCTCACAATGCTAGTTGTTACCATTCACTTACACTGTTTTCTGCTAAGCTAATGCTAAAGGAGTACTGCCGGTTCAGGATAACAACTGGGCTGGTTACAAATTGTTTTTGCCCACTTATCTAACTGGAGAATATGACAAAATAGACACACACAAAAAAATCCCTTTTTGGTGGAGTATCCCTTTAACGAGCCTATGCAAATTTTACAATCAAAAACATTTTTTGAAATTTTTTTGAAAAACATTTTGTACTAATGACAGCTTTAAGTTTAAATTTAAAAAGTATTATTTCAAATTAATTTTGCTATAAATATTACATTTCAGCCAAATGTAAACATCACAGCCATTTTTATGTCTCCAAAAAATACTTTCGTATATTATTTTTGTTTTTATCTCAAATTAAACATGGTTTAATTAGCAGAAAAAGCATGTATCTCATCCAGTTCATTAATAAAACATGTCCTCATAACCAATATAAAGATCACATTTGTTTTTAATGCTGAGTAAATAAAATCACTATTTTTTAGCAGCTGCTATGGGATCAGTCCTGTCCCGCTATCATCTCCTTGAATAGATCTGGTTTTTCCTTCTTTACCTCCCTCAAAGACAAGAGGGCTGCTTAAATTTGCAGAAAGTCATGAACTCCCATAAACATCAGCAACACAGGGAGTGGTAAGATTTGTAGCTGAGGGTTTAATAACTAGACTTCATAGCCAGTGAGGCTGAAATCAAGTGTGGTGTTTTTGGCTTCTTGGAGTTCTTATGTAAGAAATAAATGTTTTGGCATAATAACTTTTCTGCTTTGGGATCTGTTAGACAGAAGAAAAAAAATCCAGCTCCAAAGAAAAGCAAAACCAACAATCACCTTAGGACATTAGAGGAAGGAGTGAATTAAAACTCTTGAGTTATTGATGCTTTATAGTTGAACTGGTTTGTGTGACTGACTGGGAGCTCTGACCTCTTCCCTGCGTTCAGATCCAGGTTTTTGGAAGTACCATCGGATTTGGGCCTGTTGAGATTTGGGGATGCATTCAAGGAAAGTGGAGTTGTTCTGAACTCCAAAGAGAACCTTCTCCTCCGCCGGACCCCCACCAAGACCTGACGAAAACATGAATAGTTTTCATCTGAGCACATTTAGTGGTTCTAACAAAAAGTGTTTTAATGTTTCCACAAGTAGCTCACTACACATTGAGACAGACTGAGGATAAACGTTTTAAACAGCTTGAAGTCCACATACTTTTTTCTGTTCCCCAGCACTGAATAGCAGGATCGCCTCGTTTAATGTCCTGCCTTCTGGCTCGCCTGGAAAACAAACACAGAGATCAGGAAACAGATCAGACATTCACATAGGACTAATTTTAAACTTTTATATTCACAAAAAAAATAAATATACATTTAAACTTAAAAAAATGTAAAGTCATGAGCAAATTTTGAGTTTTGTGCTGTAGGACACAAATAAATCTTCTGGTTCTTTTAAGGTTTTAAGGTTAAATAAAACATTATTTACAACTTAGCTCCTACTGAAGCATGAACAGTTTTCTGGGTTGTTGGCTTGCATGCAGCAGGATGTGTCCAAACTGATTGTATTTACTTTTTTATTAACTGTTTGTGTCACAAAATTAGAATGATGAGATCAAAAATGACAACAATTTTGTTTTTTCTACTCTCGAGACGCACAAAAAATTGCTGGTTATCAAAGTTCAACATGATCAGCTTAATGGGTGAATCTAAAGCTCAAAAATCTGATTTTTAAACAAATTGTTATATCTGTCTGTGAATTCAACATCACCAAATAGCAATTAAGAAACATCTAGTGTTTTCCTGGTCAGTGAACCTTAGCTAAACTTAATTTTTGCTGGCAAAAAACAGAACTTTTTACTTCCAGAATCATGACTTTTAAGTTTTGAAAAAGTATTCTGTAAAGTAAAATACGTTTAAAGATTAATCAGAGTCTGTATTGGCCCTAAAAACTAGAATCTGTGAATCTCTAGTTTTCTTTTTATTCAAATTTTTCTTATCTAAAATCTGTTTCTAAACCACTTAAACCATAGAGTTAAAATGTATTTGTTATTTAGTTAAATATTTTAGATTTTACACAGTTGAAGTGGTGATTTTCTAAATTCTATCTGGTAAATACCTATTAAAGTTTAGACTTTAGCTCCAAAATATTATGAATATATGTCTACTCTAATATTAAATGTGCATGTAGTGAAAAACTAGGATTGCTGTTGCATAAATAAATGTGAACATAAACCTGATTATGACTCCCAGCAGGGCTGTAAATCCCTAATCAGATATCTATACTTTATTTCTTATATTTTATTTCTAAAATATTTGCTTTTCAACGTGGTTAGAGATGATGCAAACTGAAAAGAAAACAGATTCTTGTTTATTTGGCCTTTCTGTGGTGTTGCAGACTCTGACTCTTTCAGTTTGTATTGATTTCTTCCTCTGCTTCCTTTTGGTTCTGTGTGATAGGACATCTGTAGCACACATTCACAGAAGATCTGCTTTCAAAGAGCTCAGGAGACCAAAAGCGGGGCCTCCACTAATACCAAAAACAACACCCCCACTGTCTCATAATATGGCAGTTTGACCTATTGCTGTAGGGGTACTGGTGCTGTAGATACAAGAGTGAAAGCACAGAGACCAAACACATGAAAACAACAACGCATGCAGCTTTTACACCTCCAGGGCAACACACTGGAGGTGGGGAATAACAGTTGGACTAATCGAGCAAAAATAGCTTTTCTGATCATGACGTTAAAAGGACTCTTTGACATGGAAATGTGCTGAAATGGATAAAAAAGCCATGAGGGGAAAAATGTGTAAAGGTTTCAAAAATCATCATGATAAAACTTAAACTAAAATAAAAATATTTGGGTATAAAGCAGTTTTTATTATTAAAGACAAACGTTTTCAGTTTGTGCATGTGTTTAGTTAACTTTAGTGCTTGCTAAATATTTAATGAACCATTGAGCAGATTTTAATGAAACTCTCAAAAAGTAATCTTTGGATGTAAATCTACAACTGATTGACTTTTAGAGTCAATCTGATTCAAGATGGCCACCACAGCTAGTAAGATCTGGCTAAAATGCAGTAAGTTTTACAGATATTGAGCCAAAATAACAAATGCTAGACCTTTAACATGTGCCTTTTTAGATGCATTCTTGTTAATCTCAATATGTAGCATAATTTTTTGCATTACTAAATCTCTATAAGTGCAGCTCATGTAGCGTTTGACCAACCTCTTAGAAGTAGGGATGTATCGTGAGCATGTGTGTCCATCCCAGGCGCAGTAGGGGTCCCGGGCCATGCAGCATTCAGCACAGGCTTGGCCGTAGAGGTGACATCTGCTGAGAGAAACCTGAGCTAATCCCTCTCTGGATCCCACGTAGAGCTGCTGCTACAGTGAAACACAATGATTCTTTATTATAGATTAAAAATAAGATGTCATATAGTTTAATATTGACAAGGAACTTTAATGTGATTATCCAGATGCTACGTCTTTATTTCTTCAATGCAAAAGTCACTTGCAAATGTAGAAACGTTGAAGAGATTTTAAAAAAGACTAACTGTGACATTTGCCTCTCATGACAGCTTGATTTATCAACATGATCCCCTAAAATATAAATGGAAATGAAGCCAATATCTATCTAATAACCATTTATTCATAACATAGTTCAGTATTAAGCCATCAATTTCAACGGTTTTCTGTTTATAGAACTATCTCAAATAGAACTCCAGGATCTAGTCTGACTTGTCTGAAAACACTAACAAGCAGGCGCATGGATACACACGCAGGTCAACAACGCTGGAGATTAATGGGAGCTGTGATTGGGGTTGAAGTGTCTACTGACATCCCTGACCTCAAGTTAATGAGACGGAAGGGTGAGAAAATAAGGACTGCTAAGGACGGAGAAAATCCAAACACGTGTGTGAACAAAGGGTCAATAAAACAGTATGTCCTGTGACACATCAGGCAAGCGTCGCAAGACACACTGAATAATGAAGGCAGATTAACAGAGGTGTGCAGACAAAAATCGATCACAGGAACAATTAGAGCTAAATGCATGACAAACCTGTTTAGAGGAAATCTCCAAAGAGAGGATGGGAGAAGAAATCTGTTAAAAGAAGTAAAACAACAACACCTCAATAAACAATTACTGGGTTGTAATTTGATGAAAAACAACAGATGACTGCAGAGTTTGCATCACAAAAGCATGACAGATAATTCAGGGGTTGATGAGTCAGCTGATCTATAAGCAGGCACAGACCTGAATCTATCAGTGTGTATTAATGTGTGGTTATGTTGAGCAGCTAACCTGGAAAACCTGAAGCTCCTCCAGAATCACTTCCTCTGTGGACCAGTTCTCCTGAGGGATGCTCACCACCTTCAGAACAGAACCAGAATCTGCAGCAGAAACATGGAAAATCATAAAATCAAACAGCTTAGCATGAATTTTATTCAGCAGTGAATCTGCATTAAACAGATTTTTTTCCTTTTAAGGTCAAATCTACAAGTTTCAGTGTTCAGTCACCATCAGAGTGCAACTTGATCCAGGTTTTCATGACCAATGATTGCCTCTTTTAGGCTGAGGATGACTACACTGCCCTCTAGTGTTCAAAAAAGAAACTTTTAAAAGTGAAATGAGTGATGAAGAGTCCTACCTGTTCCCAGAAACATAACCTCATACTGTCCATCATCTGCCATAACTCTGTCCACCACGATGTGAGTCAGGGTGTAGTCCACTCGGACACGTGTGAACACGGGCCGGCCGGTCAGAGGGTACACAGCGCGGTGCATCAGAGGGTGGAACCGAATGAAGCTGATCACCTCATCAGGGAAGTCTTTGGTGGTCTTGATTCTTGGATCATACGTCTTACTGGGGCACTATGAAACAAAACAATCTTTTTCATGGCTTTTTTCTAACCTTCCAGTGGCTCCTCTCTTAACATTTACTGGTGTGTGGCTCCTTCTTGTGGTTAAAATAAAAACTGCAGGCTGCAAAGAAAATGCAAACCATCTGTGTGACTCCTGCTACACCCCCACTCCTACTTTCTTTGTCTATAATAACTCGAACTGAGGACTCACTCTGCTGTGCACCTGAAGTTTACATTGAATCAAATCCTCCATGTGTCCTGTTAGATGGCTTGATTGAAGTTTTATAAACAAATTGAACAAGAATCTGATTAACGTGGAATGTAACCTCATCAAAGTCACGATTAGGTCACTCATAATGAGGCTGCATGTGCAGATGATAGCATACCCTGCAGCCTCTTAAGCATTCCATCCTTCAGTCCATCACTTTTAAATTAGCTCATGTTTATTTTTTGAGACTTTGAGAGAAAGTTGTGTATTTTTTTCCTAATTTCTCCAAACATAATCTGCAGCTTTAGCTAAAATACAGTGTCATCAGATGTTCCTCCTCCATGAGGTGGACACCCTACCGTTCCAGGACGGGGATATGGTATTCTCCCCTCGTATTCAACCCATCTGTGGTCGGGCCCCTCCTTGTGGGCGTAGGGTCCATTAAACACAGCCCTTATGTCTGCCATGCTGTACACACACACCGCTGAGCCACGGAAAATGGAACTTGAAGGAGGGTAACAACAACAAATCAAGTTAAGCCAAGGGGAAAAGAGGGAGCCCACAGTTGGTGAACAAGATGGTGAAATGAAAGTGGAATTACCTGGAAGTTGTAAAGACTGCATATACAATAGGGTTTTTGTCATCCCTGGTAGGGAGCAGAAAGATGTCCTCTTCATGAAAGAGAGAGGGGAAATATAAAGGTTATTTTACTCACTGTTCTACATGAATCGGAGACTGGCTCCTAGTATCACTGCACCAATGCAGTTCACTCCTATAATAAATTGCTCACAGAAGGCTGATTCTAAAAGATAAAAGCCAGTTTGCTGGCGTAAATCACTTTTTAATCTCACACACACTTACGGAGCTCATCAAAGTGTGTGTTCACACCATCTGGTCCAGGAATAGAACACACGAGCCTGGCTTTGAGGAAGGTTGTCCATTTATTGATCAGGCTCCTGAGTCCACCAACGTCATTCTGAAACATAAACACATAATCAGAAAAAAACACAGTCTGACACTGTTCAACATGGCCATGGGGCTATTACTAATACAGTTTGTCCAAATGTCATTTATTTATTAGACTTTGACATAAGAAGACAGCATATGGGATTGCAGCTTGAAATGGGTCATGAAAGGTTTAAACATGTTGATAATTGGCCAAAGCATGCAGAGATGTGGCGCCTGAATTGCCAGCTGTTATAATAAGGCAGCTGATTCTAGCTAGCTTTATTAGGCATTGGCTCTTGTTACTATAAATAGCAGTGCATAGTTTGCTGTCACTATAAATATTGCTGCATTTGTTTGTTTGCACATATTATGCTGATGTAAATGAATAATATCAATAATACTGATGCTGTTATGCGAATCTGCTATAAATGTATTGGCTAATTGTATTCTCAACCACTTCAGTCAGTGGTATGTTGATAATATCAGAGCGATATTTTACAATATGCATAGCAAAGTTACACAAACTGATTAAAATATGTTCAAAAATGTTTATTTGGCCAAAATGTTCTATTTTCCTTTCAAGTCTGTTTATATAGGAGGACAATGTGGGTGCATTGTTCAGTAACTTGTTGAATAGCTAAAAATAATAAAATAAAATAAGTTAAGTTAAACCAAATTGTGATCAAAAAATGTATTTGTAGTTGTGATTTCACAGTTTAAATACCCCTGGACATGAATACCTTCACTAATGATCATAATAAAGTGTGCAAGTACAAGAGAAAACAGGTATAGATGAAAAGAGAACAGGGAAAACGTAATAGAAAACAAGAGCAACTTGTTTAAAGAAAGTTCTGAATTCAAGCGAGATTTCTACACAACAACACCTTTTATAATTTAACATATGAATTGAAGTTTTAACTTGGCTGATCTTTGGCTGAGCTCTATTAAATAGAGTTCAAGTGTAGCTCTTTGTAGTGCATGGAAATCTAAAGAGACCCTTCTTGTTAAACTTAGCCAATTTACTATCTGAGTGAAGACCGTTGGGGGTCAAGACACTCAAAAACATGCTTAAGTGTTTAAGAGACCCCCACAAAGATGTAAGCACTTACGAATGACGCTTCCAATGGCGCCAAAGAGAACTGATCCTAAGAGCTCTCAACTAAATCTTGTCACATGGGGGGAAAACACACTCAGCAATAACAAAAGTGATGAAAAAACACACAAGACGCTAGAGGGATAAGAGAAAAAAGAAGAACCTCCTTCCAATCTGCCTTACAGCTTAGACCTAAACACGCTGAAAGCTTTTCTTTAAGAATTCAGCAATAGATTTCTGATGTAAACTGCTGTGTCAGTTAGTTCCATTTGGAGTGACTAATGGCACGATGTGTGGTTGACTGAGGCTCCAGATAGTAAATCTGTGTTGCTTTTTGATCTCATCTATGCTCATATTCATTTAGACATGCTGTCAAATAGAATTTATTAGGAACTTAAAGATTAAAGTTCTTGAAACCCTTCACAGCCATACAGAAATAAGAAATTATCAAAATGTTTGGTAATGTTCTTGTGGAAAATAACCTTTAAAGTGCCTGTGACTCCATATTTAAATCACTTTATATTAAACAGGTGTAATCTTTGATGCCTCTAGATTAGCGTTGCACCATTATAACTCAAAAATACGCTGTAATTATTTCCTAACGAGCAACTCAGAGATCAGAAGAAAGCGCCGCCTTCCGGTTCTGCTGGGTTTCTCCTTATTTGGCAGCCTGACACTTCTGCTGCAGCAGGGGGCAGTGCCGTCGCGTGAAAGAGAAACAAAACTGAAACTAAACACTACATTGTCTATGGGCAATGGCGGCGGCACTGCCTCGCTCCAGTTGTCGTGAACGTGCATGTGGGAGGAGAATTGACCATATAAGCAAGTCCGGATCACTATGACCTCATAGCGGGCTGGAGTGAAAAAAACTGTTTGAAACCTGGGTCTGAAATCTGGAAGAGCTTCTCACTGGCTGTACTAGGAGACAGATGGATGAAGTTTTTTTCTCTTTCTGGCAGGTTTAAGGTGAGAACTCAACGTTGCAACATGATAGATAAGTCAGAAAACACGGAAACTGATGTCATGGGCACTTTAATTAATTACCTTTAGCTCATGTTCCATAGAAGCGATAAGCCTCAGCAGCGACAGCCATCTGTCATTATATAACGTTACCTCACATGTTGACTCTATATGAAACCTCTTCAAAGCAAAAATGTTGGTGAAACTAGAGTTGTGTGACAACAAAACACTATTTGTTGGCATCTAGAAGGAAGCTAAGCTTGATCCTTAATGAAGGTTGTGACATAGATATAGTCTGTGTTGATGGGTCTCTGAGTTAGCTCTGAAAAAAAAAGTCAATTCTATTGGCATGGCCTCCCAGCTCTAGGGAGGCCAACACTAAAATCCTTATATGATCAAATCACTAGCAGTTGAACCTTCATCATGCAATGGAAGAAGTATACACTCCTGTCTCAGACACCGACTTTAAATCTTACATCCTGGGTCTCAACACCCATCCACCCCCTCCCCTCTCTCTACTTGTAGCATCTACCTCTTGTGCCTCTGCGTACTTCCCACTGTCCACACGATTCTGGTGTAATATCTCACCTTGCACACACGAGCTACTCGGGAGAGGATGCTCTTGTCGTTGCCCTCCCATGACACCTCGCGGAAGAAAAGGTATATCTTATCATCGTCTGGATTGTACGTGTCGGCGATGGGGTGAGCAGAAATAAACCTGCCCTCTGAAGACAGAATAAAAATGAAAAAAGATGCTTAAAATCCAGTAATGGTTTCACCATGAACTGGGATCACACAAAGCATGTCTTCATTTTTAAGGTGCAGTTTATTATTGCTTCCTTTCACTAAGTTGAACTGAGCTACTGTATACAGTACATAGTTTATACTTGCAGCATTTCCAGAGGATTTCAATCACTTTAAAAGCAGTTTTGTTTATATGATTTTCAGCCTGTCTGGCAGCGTATTCAATACAGCAGCGTGGCAGAGAAACAGCCTGGTTTAAACATCTGCTTTGGAATCACTACAATGAGATGTCATGCTTTAAAAACATTCTAACTTCTCAAAAGAAAAAGTTAAACTACACAATAATGTCTGTATTATGTAAAGTTACCATTTCTGATCAAATTATTTTAATCCTAATAACTGAGATGGTTTAACTGTGATTTATTAGTTAAGATGTTCAACTTTTATTCATTTATTTTCAGTAAATAATGTTGGAAAGGTTGTTTTGGATTTGTTATTTTACACTTGCCAAAAAAGCTACTCAATTTCTAATGTAAAGTAGTGTAAGTATCTTCATTACATTGTTGTCACCAAATGAGATGTAACCTCGACCCCCAGCAGAGGGAGTTTTGGGAAGAAAAAATGGAAACAGGTTTGTGCACACAAAAACATGCAAGCAACAAAAAAAATAGTAATAAACATCATACATGTTTTTTGTTTTTTTGTTTTTTTACAAATTCAGAGCCTGGATTCTTAATTTTCAAAGGAACAACATCCTCTAAACACCTGACGCCAGTAATTTTGCAGCATAGAGGAAAATGTTTAATGCAAATGAGCCCCTTTTTTTCATAATTAATACCATGTCTTCATGTATACATTGAAAATGTTGTTTTGGAGCCATGATAATCCGTAGCATGAGAAGGAAAGTCTATGAATAAATAAACATTATTACCTTTCTGAAAACAACTATCAAAAACATTTGCAATAAACACAACCCAAAAGAAAGCAGTAACCGAAGAGCTTCTAACAATGTCCTGATTCAGAAGGAAAGACTCCAAGAGCTTAAAAGTTGCAGTGACATTACATCAACATTAGCTCAACCTCTAAAAGCTGAGCCAAAAACCAGAGGGTTATTCCCCAACTGGAACAGCTTTGTAAACTGCTGCTAACACACTCGACAGAAGGTCATTGTTAGTCATGCAGCACTCAAAAGACGTTCCACAGGCTCACAGGAGAAGAGACACACAGGGAAATGATGTGCCGTCTGCCTGCCCTACACCAACACACAGTGTTTACACTTACTGAGATGGAGACAGACAAAATTACTCCAAACATCTCTGACCATGTAGTTGTGAAATGTGAAGACCATGTGCAAGGATTTAGATCCTGGAGACAACTGTTGATACTCAGCAGCCTGTCAGTGGCTGTAAAACACCCGAGACTGAAGATGCCTGCAGAGAGAGGGCTCCCTGCACGGTGATGACTCTTGCATGCTTGTGTGTGTGTGTGCATGCATGTGGTAGTGGGATTGTGAACTTTGTGGCTCACTGTAAATTCCCCAGTAGGTGTGGCCCCTGTTCAGCGATGGCATTCATATAAAAGTTCCAGCTAAATGAATAAGTGGACTGTTTTCTTCCCTCTGGAATGCCAATAACCATCCTGAGGGCACAAACAGTCTCTTTGTGTCAGCAGAGAGGCTGGAAGTTTCATGAAAAAGCAATAAGTTTTGAGTGCACTCAGCGTGGTAATGTGGATATGTTTAAAGTGTGTGTGTGTTTACCATTGATCCAGTAGTCTTCAGAGATGTCTGTGCGTATGTAGTGCTGGTCAGGTGGAGGACCTAAGGAGCGTGTGAACGTAGTGTCTTTTCCCAGGAAGTCAGACGATGTCCCCACATACAGGTACTGATCTAGAAAAATGTTTTATATTAATTAATAAAAGATGTGCACACAGTATTATTGTACGCAAAAGTAAAATAAAGAAAATTCCTTACATTTTCACAGTTTTAATCAACGTCAATGTAATTTACTCATTATGGCAGAAATCCTAACTTCAGCAAATGCAAATATGCAAACAGATTAAGCAACATATGGCAGAGGAGCTTTAAACCACATGTTGTTTATGATTGTCTGCCAAATGCATTTGTTGTTCCCTGTGAAATGTCAACTACTCTACTTAATTAAGCACCGAAACTAATAGGGAAGGAGTTCTTAAAAAACAAATAAATGAAATAAACTCTCATAAAACAACGGCATAGAGGGGAAACATTTCCTTCCAAGAAGATGATCCCCAGCAGCAATAAAACTCTGACTCATTGTTCAAGTTTGCCATCATCTTACCGGTGAGGACTGAGGAGAATGGCTGCAGGGGATCAAACGGACATTTCAACCTGCCAGACTCAACTGTTTCAGACAACAGCTGGAACACAACATCCTGTAGATAAAAGGAGGGTAATGTTTCAAAGTCTTTCAGCTGACACATAAAAATCTGACATGCAATTCCCAGCTGATATGCACTTGTTTTTTTTTTTTACCTCTTTGTGGCCAGTGAGTTCAATAAAAGCACAGGTGGGGTGGAAGGCTCCTGTCCCACAGGCATAGACATGTGTTCGGTTGTAATTGTGGAGGACTCGGATAAAATTAGCACATTCCACCTGAGACAAGCAGGGACAGAAAAAAAAAGGATGAACTACAGTATGACAAACAAACTGATCGAACCGGACGTTTTAGAAATACTCACATTCAAACTTTTCCCGGCTAGTTTACAAGCCTCAACCCTGTCCCTTGAAGCAGGCCAGTGGATCTAAAACAGATTAAAATCAATTTGTTTAAATAGCATCAATTCAACCAAGTCATCTCAAAGCACTGTACAAAAAATCAACAAGTCCAATTCACATCAAAGTAGGTCCTGAGTGAAAATTCATTCAGTCCAGTTGTAATATACGTAAATAGATTCAGTATATTTTAAAGTCAGTAAAAAGTTGCCCAACATAGAAAAACCAGCAGATTGCCTTGAATTGTGACTTTAAAATAATTCAAAGGGGTGAAAATTAGATTTGCAATATTTAGTTTAAACATATAAAAACAAAGTCTTGATCTGTGATTGTAGCTTACTGTTGTGTACGATGACAGTGTGACTCTATTAATTCAACCCTACATCATCAGCTAAACATTTTGACACCTTAAGAGATGTAAAAGGTTTTTTTCTTCGTCATCAATATTATCGTGAACTATGTGATTTGACACAGTCCTACTAAGAGATTAAAGACAGCTGAGGGAGAGAGTTTGGTCAGTGAGTTCTCCAGCAGCCTATAGCAGCATAACTAAAGGGATGAGCTAAACTTATAACCGGTAAGTCAAAAAGAAAAGTTTTTAATCGCAGTCCTAAAATTGGACAGGGTTTCAGCCTAAGCTGGTTTCTGATAACTGGAAGCTCTGCCTTCCATTTTACTCAACTCCATGAACCACAAGTAAAGCAATCTGAAAGCAAAGAGCTCTGTTGGGAACACATGGAACAATAAGATCTTTAATAAAAAATAGTTGGAGCTGTATTTGTTAGAAGTGATTTTTTTTTAAGTCCGGATTTTACAGGGAAGTGCTGCTAAAATGGGAGAAATCTGATCTCTCCTTCTAACTCACTCATAAAAATTCTAGCAGCAGTGTTTTGAATCACCGTTATCCTGATAATAAAGAATGGCAACAGTCAAGCCTAGAAATAATGTTTTTCTGCATCCTTTTGAGGCAGGATTAGATAAAAATGCATTAGTGCATGTTTCATTACAATCAATATAAAAGTTAAAACCCATCCATCCATCCATCCATTTTCTGTAGCCGCTTGGTCCTCCACAGAGGGTCGCGGGGCAGCTGGTGCCTATCTCCAGCGGTCAAGGGGCGAGAGGCGGGGGACACCCTGGACAGGTCGCCAGTCCATCGCAGGGCCACACAGAGACGAACGAGACAAACAACCACACACCCACTCACACCTAAGGACAATTTACCAGCCCAATTAGCCTGACAGTCATGTCTTTGGACTGTGGGAGGAAACCGGAGTACCCGGAGGAAACCCACGCACGCACGGGGAGAACATGCAAACTCCACGCAGAGAGGCCGCAGAGCCGGGACGCGAACCCACGACCTCCTTGCTGCGAGGCAACAGTGCTAACCAACTGCGCCACCATGCAGCCTAAAAGTTAAAACCTTTGGAATAAAAATATGTTTTAACATTATCTGTAAAGTGTTTCAGCCAACTTCTTATTTGCATTGCCCATTAGGACATAAACGTTTCCATGATGGGATTTAAAATATACAATGGTATCAAAATACACAGGATCAAACAGAAGAGCACCCTCCTGACTTAGCTTACCCACATGAACTACCTGTGCATCGTAGTGTAGAATATAAGACTTTATGGATCTTGTTAAAAGGTTCGACTGGGAAAAACTCTTGACCCTTATATGAGCCTGAGTGCAACCCAAGATTCTTCAGAAGCCGTTTTAGTTCCTTTTTAAGGCTTAAAACAAGAGTAGATGCCCCAGCTGGAACCAACAGCCAGACAGGTTCAAGCCCAACAGATGTTTCTTTTTAACAATTTAACCTGCATACAGTGAAACAGTCAATATTAGGAAACAACTGTTAGCAAAAGGGTTGGCTGTGCAACAGAAGTCCTCTGTTAGATGCAGCTCTTTAATTAGTACAGTTAGAGGTTTAGGTGCTGGTACGAGAGGGAGCACTTCATCCCGTGTTCCTTCAGTGTGCTGCACCATGTTCATACATGTGTTATAACAGGCTTATCTGCTTAGTGTGTTACTTCTTCTAAATCCTACCAAGGAGAGCTATCGCCAGGCGTATTAATGGAAGAGGAATTCATATAGAAAACACCATTAGGATGTGATGTGTGCTTGTGTTAAAATGTTCTTGCAACACAGAGTATTGAATTATGAGTGACCAGGATGTGTGTTGGCAGATGGACTCATTCCAAAACTGTAATAAAAGGTTTACAACCTAGCAGCTATCTCCTGAAAACTGAGGTAGAAACACCTGGAGCATCATCACTTCTGTGTTTTAGTGGCTGTTGTTCTCGTTCCAGGCATGCTTCCTCTCATAAACACCAGGTTTGCATGTGTGTGAATCATGTTCACTGTCAAGGCCAGTCCTAAACGTCCCCCTTTTGTTGCACATCTCCTTTGGCATCGGTACCGACGACCCAAGAGGCAACACTCTGAGAGCAGGACTATCAGTTAAAACAACTTGATAAAGATCAAATAAACAGTCTCCATACTGATGGATCAACCTCAGCTGCATAAACACTCACATCTACAAATTCTAACATATGGCACCAATCCAAATGCATGTGTGTGTGCGAATGTGGAATGGCAAGTGTGTACTTTGCAAATGTTTATGTATGCAATTGTCTGAGTGTGTGTGCGTGCCCTCCATCACGATGACCCTGACCTTTAGCAGACAGACGGATTCAGACTGCTGCTGACTGAAAGGTGAGTGCTTCTCTAAAACAAAACACGCCTGAGAGCCTTTCAGCAAGATTTTTATTGGAAAATATACCTTACATCACCCCACTTAATGGTAGGAGAAGTATATGTGTCATAAGATTAAGCTAAATGACTGTGTGTTCTACATTGCTGCCCGCAATGAAAAACCGAGGTTAAGATGTCTTAAGTGTCTCCAAGCATAAGTCTAATTTGAGCAGTCGGTGAGGTAATGTGCACGGAGGACTCATGCTTGAATATTTTCCAGAACCTCTCCTGCCGTCAGACTTTGCAGAGACTCTTAAATCTGCTGCAAACACTCTGAAGTTTTACCTAAACTTCTCAAGTGGAGCAAAAGACCAGACCAGATACAAACTAAAGAGATGTTACCACTTTAGTTTGTATCTTCTTTTTTCTTCTATCCTTTGACATTTATGAGTATATGAATATCACACATTCCTTTTTTTTTTTTTTTTTTTACCTTTCGGGGATCTTTTGTAAGATTGCTGGGGTTAAGCAGGAAGAGGTGATCCCTGGCTCCCAACAAGAGACGACCTCTCTCCTCATCCAACAGCAGCGAGTGGGCGTGCAGGCCTTCAGATGGGCCCAGAAACAGAGACACACTGCCAGCCTGCTGCAATTCTGTCCAAGAGCAAGGGAAGAAAAACAAACAAGGAGATTAAAGTGCTCTGTGGGCACGCAGCTCTTACATTTAAGAATGCACCATCAAGCATTAGGTTACTGTACATAGGATCACATTGTCAAAGTCATTCGATGCAGACAAGTACAAGGCTGCCTGGACAGGAGAAGAAAAAAACACAATGTGTCTTTGCTTGAGATGAATGTACTTAATCCTCTGTGGCTCAACACATAAAATACACTTGCTGATTGAAAAGAGACATCATATTGTTGATTTGCTGACTAGTCTATCAGATGTTTTTATTGTTACTTTCATTGGAACGTTATTTCTTCATATCTTGCAGTAACATCTTAGAAGATGCCATCTAACAGCTCAAAAGCAACAGTTTTTTGCTTTCTTTCTTGCCCACATAGTCCTCATTTGCACATGAGTGAACATCATCATGAACATGAGCTCAGGCTGAAGTGTATGCCATGGGCGATGTGAGATTAGATCCCTGATGAGGGCACGTGGAATGCCTTTTGCTCAACCATCACATCGCGGTAGCTTACGTTTGACTTTCACTTTATACACACTGTATATAAACAGTTAAAACAAATGGCTTGTTTTGACTGGTTGGTTGTGGGATCTCTGTGTCTAAAGCTCATATTGTAGAGAGGTTTCTGGAAGCCGAACGCAGCTACTTTCTCAGCTCAGAACTGAGTCCTTGATCTCCTTGATCTGAGGAAATCTTTTCCATCACCAGACTCTTTTCAGTACACCAGTATAGCAACATGCCTTGAGTAAACACTGGCCTCGGAGCAGGGAGTCCTGTGGGAGTCACTCTGAAAGGATTGACACTGTGATTACCCTCTCAGCGTGAAGGATTGGAGAGGTTAGCAACCTTCAATATTTGAATTTCTGGGACCCCTCCACACCACCCAGTCCTGACTAATACCCCCCTCTTATGCACAGGCTCTCACACATAAGAACCCCCACATGCTGATATCTCTCACACCTACACACATCATGCCCCCAGAAGACTAAACCTCACAGAGAGATTAGGCCCTCTGGCTAACAGTAATCTGTTCTGTAAACACACAGCATTATGAGTCCAATGAAACAGTCTTTTTAGCTGCCGGTGCTTCTCACCTTTCTTTAAAGAGAAGAGCCCTCAACATGATGAAAAACTCTTGATTAGCTTCCCAACTGGAAGTCAGATGAGCTGCTATTTACATTAACTTTAGAGGTGGACTGAGTTTTATTGGTCACTGATGGTTATTTAGAAATGTGAGGACTAAAACGTCTATAAAACAATATTGCTATATTTGCTGCTGATTTTATCACCTTTAAAATACATTCACCAGCTACTTTATTAGGTATACTGTACCTTATAAATGCTGGGTTTGAACCCCTTTTGCCTTCAGGACTGTCTTAATTCTTTATGTCATCAATTCAACAAGGTGCTGGAAACATTCCTGAGCTTCTGGTACATATTCATCAAACAGTGTACCTAATAAAGTGACCAGTAAGTGTATATCTAATGGCAAATAAAAGCATCATTCTCTGGCAGTAAGGCTAGATGTGATGGAAATGTCTGATTTTAAACAGGAATTAGAGCAGCATTCATTTAGGGAAACGTTCCTGCATCTGACATTTAGACCAGCTGAAAAGAGTCTGTTTTGTATTTGTTAAACAATCCTCGTCTCCCTCGTTCACATTCAGTGCAAAATGTTCTGTTCAAGCATTCAGAACGCAGACGGTGACGCGACAGCTGGTTTCAAATGTCAAGAAGAGACGAAACTAAGCAAATGTGTCCAATAAATCCACGTAAGTTAAGCAGCTACTATTTACAAATAAAATTAAATCTAACTGTAAATCCACATGAGGATAAGAAGCTTTGTTTTGTTCCCAACAGACTGTGTAGCACAATAAACAGGTAAGATCTTATCACAACTTTATGAAACAACTTTCCTTTTCATTACTAGGCAGCCATGCTGTCTTAACAGTGACTCTGATGAAAGTCATCCTTCAGCGGGGGATTTTCAGTTCATGCAGTTGAAGCCGCTTGTTTTGAAGGTGTTCACTCACACAGGGATGATCTGACTTTGATCACTTCACCCTTCACTCACTGAGCCCGTGCTTTCACAGGGGGAGGGGGCGGCGATGCGATGTGATGTTTGAAGAGTGATCTCTGCAGGGTGGTGTTGCTTTTAAACACTGTGCGCCGATGAGATGATGATGACATGTGAGCATAACGTGAGCACTGGGCTGAGGATTCACTTTTGATGGATTTCCTTAAAGCATCGGTCTTCCCGGCTGAGAGAACAAAAAATGGACACTGTGCTTTGTTGTGGTGCTCAGACGTCTATGGGAAACTATTTTATAGTCCGAGCATCATTTGCGTGACTAAACGATAAAGGTCTGTCATTTTATTGCCAAATCTATAAAACACACCGAGGTAGCGTATAAAAAAAGACGTCTCAGATGCACATGTGGCCCCATTAAAAAGCAATCACATATCAAATGCTTTATTTTGCGGACAACTTCAAAATGAGACAAACTGCGGAGTTAAACGCTAGCCTAAGTGCTGAGTAAACACTGTCCCTTGCAGTTATTATTCCAGCAGCTACTTCAATATATTTATGTTGGACACTAAGAACACGTGTACATCTCTTTCCAGCCACACTTGGAAGCTTTGGCTAAAAGAGAGCGTTTAGATGCTGAAGTCAGTGTGAGTTTACTTTTGGGTCACAGTGGGGATTCAGTTTTATGAAGCAAGACTGAAGTTCATGTGTGTGGTTTTTTGCGGTCCACACTGTGGAGGAGACAGAGGGACTTTGAAGTAAAGTTTGCGCTGCCGGTTTTAAGGCCACAATCATTTTTGCGTTTCCCTGGATGCACAAAGCAAACAGACTCAGACAGACTGAATGTCTATCTTCTACAAAAACATCAACATATATAACAGGTTTTAATCGAAGACTATACAGCAACTATGTGTTGTTTAAAAAACATTTGCTATTATGGTATTAATAATAATGAAATGTATTGAGGTTTAAAGTAATAAGGATTTACTTTCTGAGAGGATTAAGAGATTGTGTTCATGTTTCACAAAAAAGTAACCGTAAAAAAATGTAAGTGGCAAACATGGAATTATGACGTGGACTAATGGATCCTTTAATGAGCCTTAAATCTCTTACTCAGCTACACAGTGATGTCTCAAAACTCTTTCATTTAAATGCATGAACTCTTTGTTAATAGCTCCTTTTTTATCATGCACCAAGTTGCAAGAAAAATAGGAATGGAGAGAATGCCACAGGGACAAAGTGAATGACAGAAAATAAAAGGCATATAAAGTAATTCCTTAAATTTCTTTTTGCTCTAACTTTAATACAAAACTGATTGGTGTTTATACAAGATAAAAATCTGTAATAAAAATAAAATTAGCAAAAAGTTTTAAGGATATTCCAGTTCTTACCTTTGTAGTTGAGTTTGACCCTGGGGATGCTCTGTTTGATGCTCGCTCCAAAAGGGAGGCTGGCCAACAAAATCAGCCCCACTAATGAGACCACTGGATGGGACAGAACCAAAGCCCTTCTTCCTTTACCGTCATAATTACAGCCAGGCGAGCAGAGCAGAACCCCAGCTCTATTCCAGCTGTGGTTAACAGACGCTTCTGTCTTCATGGTGTGTGTTGTAGCCTCGTTCTGTTTCCACTCTTCTCTCAGACCTGTTGTGGGGGGAGAGGACCGGCGTTAAGGAGTTAAGCCAGGGTGGAGCAATCACAAGTGAGCGTGCACGAGGGTGTGTGCAGTCGGATGTGTACGCTCGTATCTGTTACCATTCAGCTGTTTCACCATGGAGCCCTGCAGGCATTCCCCCTTCCTCAGCTCATCCTACATCAGCTGTTGTCCTTCAGTAGCTTCCCTTTTGTGTTGATTTTAAGTCTGTTTGCCCAAAACAAAGGTCAAACTAACCACACTGCCAAATTTGACCATCTTGCCTCTGGCCATTCCTGTTTCAGTTTCTCTCTCCACTTCATTTCCTTTTCACACAGATATCTTATTTAACTCTTTGCCTAACATATTCATGTCTGTAGTGTCACCAGTGGCTCGTGACCCTGTCACTCCTTCTTTTATAAGACGTAAAAAATGAGCCACGTCTTAGTTAGGACCTCACAATGAATTAAAGAGGCCTTTGGGACACAATCTGACAGGTCAGCTAAAATGAGTGAACCATCGCGGGACATTTACTTTTCTACCACAAAAATGCCAGGAAGTCTCCAGAAATGTGTCCAAACTGAATCTGTTTCTTTTCACCTTTTCAAATTCTTTTCACATTTTTTTTCAAACCTGCAGTTTACACAGCCATTTAGCTACTAATTAACCAGACAACCGATGAAGAAATTAATCAATGCATCTAAAGAAAGCTTCCTCCTGTGACCTTATAGCCACCCTCATTACTTTCCGTCCACACCCACCGCAGATAACACACATCAGCCTGTCAAATGGCAGCGTAAACAATGTCACGCTAAATTTATTGATTCAATGTAGATGAGACACATACATTTATCTCACATTCTGAAGCCAATCAAGGTGGTTTTAGGCAGGACTGTGTAGTTAAGTAATACAAATACAACTACCATTTATTCTAATGTTTTTTTATGCAGGACATTAAACATCCCCTATGATTAAGTTTAAGGCATATTTTTAACGTGATATGATGAATAAAAACAAACTATAAAACTACATCTTTTTTAGATTAATTAATTTCCTCTGCCCAGTTTTATTGTGTGTTGTTTAACTCTTAAGTTCATTGTGGATAGAGTGAGCTCAAAGGGCAGAGTGGCATCCATCCAAGTTCCCCGCAGCTTTAAAACCAAGAGGATTAGACCCTGATAAACAGACCGCTGTTTACTTAAGATGACAAATCGAGGCACCTTCACACCTTCAGGGTTAGGAATACAGATACAGAGCTCTGTGTGATGGATGAGCATTGGGCAAAGAGTGAGGAAGTCAAAAGGTTTAAATCCATGTGGTATTTACACTTTGTGAGTGAAGGTGATAATGCCAAAGGCAAAGCTTATCCTCCTGACAGAGTCTGCAGGACAGCGGTGACATGATGTGACCTGAGTGGAAAGCATTTAAGCAACGTATCTTTACTCTTGGCTCGAGTACTCTGCAGCATGGGCTTGTGTAGCTACTATCTTAAAGAATGTCAACCAAGCCAACCATGAAACATTCTAAAGAAAAAGGCTATTACAAACAAAAACATTTTATGAAGAAAATCTGATTTAAGAAAGCTAAAAATTTGAAGAAAAAGGAAAAGGAGAGACAAAAATGAAGAGAAACAGACAGCTTGTAGCATGTGGGTTAAGCTAACACCTCTGTTTCCTGGAGACTTGAGCCCTGTTGTCTTTGGCAGCATGACCAGCACACAGTGCAGGGGGTAATGGGAAATCACTCTGATAGTAGTGGTGACAGATTTAAAGCCTAAAGGTGTTTCTGGCTTCTGATCTCACATCAAAATATAGTTAGTTTCACACCATTAAGCCTAGAATATTCTAAGTTTTTGGCCTAAAATTAAAGAAATAAGTTGCGTTTCACCATAAAACTTAACGTGTGTGGCTTCCATTAATTAACAACTATGAAGAATCTGGTTGCTTCAATGCTTTATTATAAAAATAAAAGTACTCAAAAAGTAGCCAGCATTCAATTACCAGCAGTCATGAGAAAGCAGCAGATGGTGAAGAAGTGCTCTGGCCATGGGCATTTTCACAGAGACCACCCCTAATGAGGCATTTAGCAACACCCAGGTGCCCTGGATAACACGCCATTATCGACCCCCTCCATCTCCACAGGACAGAGTGCATTAGCACAGCTATTTGTCTTTATTCCCTGACCACAGGCACTGACCTGGCAGAACAACATCGGTAATTGTTTCTAGCTCTCGAGACATTAGTTGTTTTTCTTGGCAACAGTCAATCATCTTTTTTTAACCTCGCATTTAGGTGACTATAACTCGCCCGTGAGTCTGTGTGAGATCGGGCCTTACTGCGGGAATGCCGGACCGCCAAAGTTACACAGTATTTGTGCAATAAATCTAAAAGTTGTTCATGCAGATAGCTTTTATAATTAATTTATTAGCACTTGAAACTATAGATCTTATTGTGATTTATCTCACGTTCAATAGGAGTCTAAAAGACTGAACTAAAAACAGCAGTGTGAGATCTCAACCCAAAGGCTGCTGGTATAAATCATCAGACGGGTGCAGGATTTATGTCAGTCAAAACCGGGATCTCCCTCTGTTTTACTGTATGTCGAGAAATAACTGTCAATAGAGAACAAATAAATATGAAACATGTGACTGCTGGTTTCTTTTGAATAAACATCAAAAACCAGCCCACACACAATTATCCTAAAAGCTTTTTGGCAACTTTTATAAAATAATTTGATCATATTTTTCTCCAAATATTTTCTCAAGTCGTGATCGTTAAGGACACAAGCTGCTTTTTGATGTTAACTACATCAGTTACTTCACATTCTCTCCCAGTATTTGTATCTCTTGGGAAATTTAATGTCGCCCCAATAATTGAATGCAAAATAAATCGCCAGAATATCCCCTTACACACAAAATTTAATCATCTGACCATGCAGATGGAGCAGAAGATAGGCTTTGAAGTTGAAAATGCTGCAATAGGTTTACCTTAGATACTAAATGAATGCTTTGGCAAAGCATTTTAGGTAAATAATCCTTGCTTTAAGGAGTTCCTGCAGCCTTTTGTCAATTATTAAATCCCCAAAATAATCATTATGTAGCAGATTACCTCACTCATACATGATTGAATTAACTTAAGCTGGTGCACTTCATAGCACTCTAAACTATAAGTTATGATGAGAATTTTAAGGATTTTTGTATCATCTAATGAGGTATATTAAAATATATAAACATAATCAACAATATCTGATGATTTAACATTTAATTTTATGAAATCTCAAATTCACAGTTGAGAGTGGAAATTATTTTTCCCCACTGAGTTTTAAGAGTTTGCGTGAGTGTAAAATTCCGAGCCTGAGGCCTTGTCTATCCAGGTTTGCCCATCTCAAAGCTGCTATCTCAAAACAGTGGTAAAATAATATTGCATGCTTGGAATGGTAATTAAATACACCAAAGATAGACTGTGATGTATGTCCATCCTTTATTTAGGGTATGCTTGATGTTGTGATTTAATCTTCCAGTCTGGACCAGAGCCAGCTCGGGTCTGCTGTTACACAAAAGGGTTAATAAAAACGGTGGGAGCAGGGGGTGGAAAGTGATACTCGATCTGTGCTTCAACTCTTCAATAGGGATGATGGAAACAAAAAAGAAAGAAAAAAACACGAAATGGAAACAAAGTCAGGGGGCTAATCAAAACAGAGAGGTAACCATGTAACTGAGCAGATGACATCCAGATAAACATGCTGGTAGGCTTGTTGATAATTGATAACAAATCAAGTCACTCTACACATCCTGGATGGGGCACGACCTGAGCATGCAAGTCTGAATGTGCATGAGTGTCTGTGTGTTTGGACATTTGTGTGCAAGCAAGCTAATACCATCCTGAGGCAGAAGGATGGGAGCATTAGGGCATGAAAACAGTGACTGACAGATATAAGTGCTCTCACTTGTCCCTTCATAGCCTGAGGATATGGGGCTACACCCATCTATGCTATGCAACAACTCCTCTCAAGAGCATGTTGTCTACAAACTTGAGCTCTATTGTTGTTTCTCAGGCAAAATCGTGCAGTTTTTTGGGGGAGTATGTAGGAAACCGACTTAAAGTGCCCATGACATCGGTTTCCATGTTTTCTGACTTATCTATCATGTTGCAACGTTGAGTTCTCACCTTAAACCTGCCAGAAAGAGCAAAAAACGGCGTCCATCTGTCTCCTAGTACAGCCAGTGAGAAGCTCTTCCAGATTTCAGACCCAGGTTTCAAACAGTTTTTTTCACTCCAGCCCGCTATGAGGTCATAGTGATCCGGACTTGCTTATATGGTCAATTCTCCTCCCACATGCACGTTCACGACAACTGGAGCGAGGCAGTGCCACCGCCATTGCCCATAGACCGTGTAGTGTTTAGTTTCAGTTTCGTTTCTCTTTCACGCGACGGCACTGCCCCCTGCTGCAGCAGAAGTGCCAGGCTGCCAAATAAGGAGAAACCCAGCAGAACCGGAAGGCGGCACTTTCTTCTGATCTCTGAGTTGCTCGTTAGGAAATAATTACAGCGTATTTTGAGTTATAATGGTGCAACGCTGATCTAGAGGCATCAAAGATTACACCTGTTTAATATAAAGTGATTTAAATATGGAGTCACAGGCACTTTAAAATAGGATACAGACACCACAGAGTTTAGGGAGAGTCTAACCCAGCCAGGCTGTCTGCCTGAGAGTCATTTGCACCTAACTGTTACTGCAGACTCTTTAAACATCCTCAGTGCTGTAAAGGTAGATGCTTTGTTTGTCGGCACTGGGGGATTCAGAAAACATAACCGTATTAGGTAAGTGGAGCATGCAGCACGGTTACGGTATGTTTTAATAACACTCCATCAAAACCTGTTGACTTTAGGGAACACTCTCTTTTTCATTTTACATTTTTCATCACCTTCCAAGAACATAAAACGCCTCAGCATGATCAGGATGATGTCAGGAATGGCGTGTTAAGCCATTAAAAACACATCTCAGTATTAGTTAGTTGACTCTTTGAGGCTGATCTTACATTAGTCCAGACACGCCAGTTTAAGCTGATCATTAGAGTGAAAAAATGCGCATATCTTTCAGCAAAGTCAGATCAGTGCTCTAACAGCGCATTAAGTCATATTCAACCTGCCCCATAAACATCGTGTTCTGTACCTGGCACCATCTCACTGACACATTCGAATAACATAGAAAGACAAAAGGAGACATTTCAAAATAAGAAAGTGTCTTTCTGTGGCTGGAGGCTGAAAGACTTTGTAGTTTTAGTCACGCTGATCGAAAGCTTGTGAAATCAATACGCACAACAGCAGACTCTTCCTTTTCCTGCCTTGCCTCATCAGTTTCTATGTCCCCCTCACAACACTCCCCTCTCTTTCTAGGGAGAGAGGTAAACCTTTAGAGATGTTGCAACAGGATATACAAGCAGGGAAATAACAGCACAGCTATATATTTTATACAACTTAATGAGGAATCCCCAAATTGAACACTCATTCTAATAAGTAAATCAAAAATTACACTGTTCACATTAATAATGAATATATGTTTTTCCTGAAGTTGCACCTCTCAGTTAACAAGAAAGACAACTAGCTACTACATCATTTATCTTTCAGCACTGACACATAAAATAATGTTTTATAGATGGTTGCTTTATTAAAAAAAATTACTATTTCAGACGCTATTTGTTGTGTTAAAGAAACATTTTTAAAGCATACAATTTCCAAATTATAAACAGAAAGTTTCCAGAACAACCTTAAAAGTCACAAAACTACCACAAAAAAAAGTTGCACTCACTTTTTCTTTACCAACTTTAAACTGGCTAATAGCATTTAGCTATCTCAGCCAAACAGAGCGACACTCCTCGGAGGTTTAGATGATTAGCATGCCGCCGTGCCTTTCATCTCACCTGCTCGCGCGCTTCTTCTCGTCCTCCGCGGTGCTCACAGATGCGCGTCTGTTTCCTTCATGAAAGTTCCTCGACACACATTAAAATAATTAAAACCGCCGCCGGGGGTGTGATAAAGGCGCCACCTCAAAATAATATATTTCCACTCCTCTCGGTCAGTGTCAGTTCAGCGGAAACAGACGAGCCCTCGGACCACGGTGTGTGTGTTTTGGATGGATGGGGTATTGTGTGGTAGTTGGCCCCGGGAAAGAGACGGCATCCTCCCAGTTATGTTACCGCTGGAGGGGAGGGGCCCTCAGCATCTGTACCGCTGCCAGACAGTTCACTGCGACTGGAATTTTTATATCTCACATTTGTTTTGACTGAAAATTGACCTCAAAACTTTTGTTATAAATCTTTAAAAAAAAAATGTAAAGACAATCTGAAAACAGCTGTGGATTCAAGTGATAATAAAACCTTTAATCAATTTTTGCTTGTTTATGTTAGACTTTGTAATTTATGTAAGTTTCCAAAAAACGTCATGCAGGAAGAATTTTCACAAGGCAGCTCTAAAATAATAAATGTCAGACAACTTGTTGATTCAACATTGATTAAATGCTAACAAACGCTTAAATCCAGCTTATATTACTGCATGTTTATATATGATTTAAAGATATTAGAATATATAACAGAAACATACTGATCCAGTGATGACACGTGACAAGTTAAATATTATTGGCTACAGAGATAAGAAGCATTTTCTGCCATATTTATTGAAGAGACTTACAAGTTTAGTTGTTAAAAACGTGTCATGCCCTAGGGATGATCCTATAATTTAGTTGGTGATACAGGCTGGAACATCCAGTCAAAACCTGCACTGAACAACTTTAAACAGTAGATGCTAAATGCAGACTGCAACTTCCTTTAGGGCAGACAGGACTGTGTGGTTGGAGGAATACTTGGCATCATATCTGCACACAAACCAGAGTCAGTCCACTCTTCCTGTAGGAGAAACTGATCTTGAGTGAGGTCACATTCACTCAAGATCAAAACGTTGATGTTGGAACCCATAAAGAGTCATAATGTGTCCAACTCTAACAGATTCAGATATGATTGTTATTTCACCTTGCTGCTCCGTTGGGTGTGCTTTTTAACAGATGTGACTGAATCCAAGTTATCTAAGAGGATTATAAGTCAAAGGTTAATAGGTTAACTCTGTATCCTCCCTCTCTTTTGGGAGGTTTAGTGTCAGGGTGTTCACTTCCTCGTGATAACACGAGAGCAAAACTGTTAGGGATGAGCAGCTGACTGACTGTATAGAGTCAATATCATCTCTGTTCACTCACCTGGGAGTTATACTAAAAATGTAAGTGTGTACTTACTTACAGTGTGATGCAGAATCATTTTAGAATAAAGTTGAATGGTTATGATCACAGGCTGAGATCATGACATCACATAACTTTGTGCAACAATCAACATTTTATAATAGGAAAGCACTAAATGTAAACATAAAAATTGCAGAAGACGAGTGTCTGTTATGATGATTTGTGTTTAAAATGCAGACCAGGGCTTGGCAATACAAATCATGTTAAAGAACACTAAAATCAGTCATTTTTCATAACTGGTTTAATCTTTTTTTAATAGAGCATCAGAACTTTGAGTGAGGTGGGAGGCAGCAGAAATGTCACATCAGGTTTCCAAAAGACTGGAGATGTTTCCTCTTATGGTAAGGTCACAAGGCGAAGACTTTGGAAGGCAGAAGAAGAAGGGTGTAAACATTTTTCTGGGATGATGCTCATTTAAAGTAAAACTGGACACACCTTCAATGGGAATTTATGTGTTTTTGGATATAAAACTATAAAATATCACCTCTTATGTGGTTCATATTCCCTACATTTTCTCTTACATACTTCTACTCAAGTAAACATCACTTGATTTAACAGTCTATTCTCATAAATCTTTGCATTTATTAGGTTTGTGATGCTCCAATACTTAAAGAAGAAAACCTTTTTTTTTTCTAATGCACCTGTGTTATTCAGAGGGAGGTGGTCTTATATAGAGTCAAACATATTAGGGTCCAGAATGCACTGCAATCTGCGAGTAATTTTCACATTAATCACTGAAGATCTTTGACAAGAGGGCAGCCATCCAGGCCTGGTCACCCAGGGAGCTCCTGCTCTCCTTTACACTCACACACGCTCATGTGGGCCTCCAAGCTCTACTGCTGGACTTGAGCTGATTTACTAAGTTGATAACATGAGCTGCCTCTGTACTCTGAAACAACTGGAGCAGAGCTAATTGTCACTGATTGTTACTTATCAATGATTAGCGATAAGGACCATTAATTAGATCTCAACTAGAAACATTAGCAAGCAAAGTAAGAGTCTGAGTTTTCCCAGACAACTCAGATCAACTGAATGGTAAACTGTATTTTTATGGGACTTTTCTAGTCATTTTGACCAAACAAAGGCCTTTTTTAACACTACAAGTCACCTTCAACCATTCACACTCTGATTTACACTTTGGGGGCTATGTGGGGTTCAATGTTTTGCTCAAGGACACTGTGACATGTGGTGGGGGAAGCTGGAACTGGATCCACAACCTTCCACTTGACAGACACTTCCTGCTGAGCCACAGCATGAAGTAATAAAGACTACAAATAGTTATGCTGCATGCACAGGAACCGTGTTCTGAGGTGATGTTGGACCCACATTAGTTCAGTATAGATGCCACTTATTTGCTGTTGTGAAATTGTATTAAAACTGGAACTTTTATTCAGACAACTGGACCAGATAGTTTTATTCTGTTAAGGAGTCTTGTTAGTTAACAACTTTTGGATATTTATGTATTTAACCTTGTCTCTACAAAAGAAAATACGTTCCAAGAATTAAACAAATATCTTGTTTTAAAATAAAGAAACTTTGTGTGAGCACAAGCTGTTTTTGGCACTTTTTGTTAAATATTTGTCCATAAAACTGATAAGAAGGGTGACCAATGAAGCAGATTGTTGCAAAAACATGAAATTATGAAAAAATGAGGATAGAAGGTTTGAGACTGACAGGGACAATATGCAATGCATGTTGGTAAGAAGTGAACTTTTGAAATAAGAAAATGAATACATTTTGGACTTTTTGTTTTTGTTTTTATAATAGTCAAAAATCAAAAAAAAAAAAAAAAAAAGCAGCACAATTGGTGAGCACACCAGCCTCATCTACAGTACATCACCTTATGGCTTGAAGTATAGACCTATACAACAAAATAAATATTTTTCTAATAGCTTTAGAGGCACACTATGTAATTTTTCATATTTTAAATCTTTTTCTTGAGCCAGTCTGTGCTAATATGACCCTTTACAGGGTTAATGAAAAGTCACTTAGCCCCATCTGCTGTTTGTGTCCAGAATACCACAGTTGCAACTTCTGAGTCTCTGGTCCGGTGCACTGAAGTCTCATAAAGTCACGTATCTCACGAGGGTTAGGCTAACCCAACGTGGCTAGCTGTTTTGCTAGCGCCGGAGTGTTTTTAGCTCATGATTCCTGCTTTTTTTTTTTATCTCTCCCTGCTTGAGCACAGCTGATTTCTTTGAATGAGTAATGAACTGCTCCAGTAGAAAGCAATGAAGGCTGAGGAGACATTTCATCAGTTACATTTAGGGGTTTCTGAGCAAAGACGATGCTAACATTTTAACAACAGTGATTTAAAATGGACACTAGGGGGTGCAAAAAACAAGCCAAAAGCTATATTATCAATATTAGTAGAAAACACTTTTGGCACACACTGGGTTGGGTGCATTTTGACATTTGTTGACATAACTCCTTTGTACTTTATGTCTGTACCGTACATCAATGCTACCGTCTATTTCACATAAAACATGATATTGTTGTTTGTGTGTGTTTCTTATGTAGCTTACTCAGTTGTGTCTTCTTTATGATGCTGGTGGACCAAAAATGAGCTCATTGTACAACCTGAACTTAGATGTAATCAAAGCAGAAATACTTTCATCATCCCACAACAAAAAAGAATAAAGGTCATCAAAACTCTCATCAGTTTGTTTTTTGGAGGCTAATTCTCACACTGAAACTTTGTTACCAGGTTTATGACCTCATGAGAGATGCTCACATGAACATAAATACACACACACACACACACACACACACACACACACACACACACACACACACACACACACACACACAGACTGACTGACCAATACTAAACACCACAGGGCTTCTTTATTCAAGCTGGGAGGCAAGAAAAAATCAAAGCTTTAAACTTTACAGCCCCATACAAACAATAAATCCACACTCCAATTAGTTGCGTTTTTCAAACGTGCACACTTCAAAAGACACATTTAGAAACTCACCGAGCCAAAGGTAAACACGAAACAGGCCGACCCATTATAATGAAAGCTGTAGCACAATCGGAGGGTAAAGAGATTAAATTAGTTTGTTTTTTTCTTTCCCACTGCCTGCATTTTTTTTTTTTTTTTCCCCTGGCTTTGTTAGGCGAGTGTCTGAGCGTGGGATTATTTGTTGATTTTCAGCAAGAACATGCAGCCTTGAGGCTTACAGAGATCCAAAAGTAGAAACAGGTAGGATGTGTAGTAGCAAAACTGGAGGATGGGTTCCGTAAAACAAAAGGAAAGGTTCATTTACAGGAAAATAAGGAGAAATAAGATAGAAACTTGATTAAAAAGATCAATAAATCATTCTGAAATAAGAATAAACAAAATAACATTGAATTTACAAGAATCATATCTAATCTCAGATTTTTTTTTTTTCTGGGCGTTGTTTGAAAACACAAAGACAGGAAATCTGTGCAGTGCACTGTATTTGCTTTATTTCTCGTGTTACATCTCTTTTTCCTGACTATCTTATTCTCAGATTTTCCAGCTGGAGACTAGGGTGTTCTAGTTTGAGCAAAAAGCAAGCTGAAACTATTCTGAAAAGAAAATTACAGTGTATGACGACTGAAGGGGAAATTTCAGGTGCCCTCGGTCACCCCAGATGTTTCCCAAAGTGTTAGAGCTGAACACCAGTTGCTTTTTTTCTCTCATCTGCAGAAAAGTGGAAAGCACCGATCCTAAATGGTGTCTAATGGGAATCAATCTAATTTTTTTTAGGAAAATGGCTAATATTCCAGAGAAAAATATCAGCAGAAAACATTAGAACAGGTATCAGAACAAACATTGCTTTTGACCTTCATATTTTGCAACATTATCACTTGATCTTGGGAATTTTTGAATCGTATCCTTGTCTTTTCCATCACTTCAACCTGTCAAAAACGTTTTTTTAAATCAAATCCAGACAAACTGTACCAAAATATTTGACAGGGAATCTAGACTAAATACTTGATCTGTCTGCGATCTTGATGGGTCTTCACATTCCTCTCCAGTGAAATAAACATCTGGGGATGTCATCTGATGAGCCAACAGCTCAGCTCAGGATGAAGAGGAGACAGAACGACGGACTAAGAAGGATGGAGTGTAAACTAGACCCAGAGGGGGAGGCGGCTGACATGCAGCCTCAAATTGTCTGTAAGCCTTTCAGCAAAATACATATAACAACATTCTCCCCTGTGTGAATGTAAATGTGTGTGTGTGTGTGTGTCTGAAACGGCACAGCTGCTTTCTGTATTAAATTATCAAGGAAACCTCCTCCCTCCATCAGCTGTTTGCACTACATAAATCCAGACTCTTAGGTAATGGTTCAAAAACATGAAGTATATATATATATATATATATTTTTTTTTTTCCAATTATCCTTCACCATTTAGTAAAACACAACAATTTTGTGGAAAAATAATGTGATAATGAGGAGCACGATGACAAACAGGTTTCAACCCACATCTAAGGACTTTGTAGTCTTCTTCCTGCTTCCGTCAAAAAGAAATAACACAGATTCATATGTGTTTCAAATATATGTCAACATTAATCAGAAGGTAGACATTTATGCAGAAGATTTTGGATGTATATATGAAAAATGACCCAATAAAAAGAAGTGTATGTGGACTTTTATTAGTACTTGAATCAACAAAATGATTCATAAACATAGGGGAAAAAATACAGTTGTATTGTGAAATTCTACTTTTACCTTATTTTTTAATAGAATTGCTGTCTGAACACAACCAAAGTCACTATAATTTGGATATTTTTCATGTGTTGAGTTTTATTTGAATCTTTATTTGCTTTTTATACTTTTTTATGTCTTGTTTCCTCAATATTTTCTCTTGTCCAACTCTTCCTTTAGAACAGTTTTATCTTTTGTCTTTATATTTTGTCTGGATTGCTCAACTAGTTCTGATGCACCTTTGGGTTTTCTTTAAGTTAACCTTTCCCCCCTCTTTCTTGGTGCCTGTAATCTGTGAAATGTTTACAATATAAAGAACCAAAAAAGAAAAAAAAATCTGTCAATTATTAAATACTATTTTTTTGGTCACACTGAGGGTCAGACCTGTGTTTTTATCATAAGGGTCAGATGCTGGCAGCAGCCAGAGATGGGGAAGGGGAAATGGA
Organism: Callopanchax toddi; assembly: GCA_006937965.1. NCBI lineage: Eukaryota > Metazoa > Chordata > Actinopteri > Cyprinodontiformes > Nothobranchiidae > Callopanchax > Callopanchax toddi. The sequence goes on from SSNR01000001.1 coordinate 155,912, forward strand.
GACAGGAAGCATGCTCACTCTAGTTCCTGTTGGATGATTTAACTTTTGTGGTTTGCAGATTTTTGTTGTGCATTCTCTCCATTATTCATTTTCCTCTTCCCAACACTTGTGATTCATATCTACACTTAAAAGTATTTAAAAGTGGGAGGAGTGGGTGTAGATAAGGAAAGCCCAAGAGCAGATAGAGGGCTGCAGATAGAAAACACCAGTGCCTGTGGCTCAATCAGGCTGAATTTACTGCCGAGTTCTCACAGCTTATCAAACATCTCAGTGAGGGACTCGTCCCCTGAGGTGGTCCCACGCTCGTAAACACTGGCACTGGTTGTCTGTGAAAACAAAATTGCGATTTGACATGCTGGAGTAAACATTTGTTGACCTGATTCCAGGGAGTAAACACAGTGTATGGCAATGTTAGTGGGAAAAAATGGAATAAAACAAAACAAAATTGGTTTATTCTAAATGACGTCTTTTTGGCATATATACAATGCATGTTGTTATTTTCTGTGCCTCTTGGTGAGATCTGAGGTGGTTATTGTCAAAAGGCACAAGAGGGGGGACTCAAATGCAACACTAAACACAGCAGGATGAATTCAGCAGTCCTTTAATAAAGTCCAAGGTTGGTACACAGTAATCCAATCAGAAAATCCAAACCAAAAAAATCAAAGACATACAAAGCCAACAAACTTTTAGGACTTTAACACTGGAACATTCTACACAATCATTGGGGGGACATGTCCCCTGCACTTTCGTAAAAGCAGTTTTGATCCCTGTACTGTCTTAAAACAATGTTCCACTATACTGGCTGTTGTTTTTAGGTGTAGGGTTGATATAATGGCACTGTTTAAGCAGTTCAAGCCCCCCTTCTCCACCTCCAGCCCCCAACCCCTGTCGTGTTCCCCCTCCTTTGAAATCAAAATTGCATCCTTGTAGATGAAGACGTACTGGGGAAGGGAAGGTGCATGGGGTAGCCTATACAGTATGTGCTCAAACAGGTGGATAACAGTAATGTGTGTTGCAGAAACTGATTACAGGTGAGGTTTTTCTGAAGTCACAGGAGGAGATTCAAACTGAATTTGGTGACAGAAATGAATGAATAATGGGCAAAAGGTAATTATTGCCCTGCAAACTTTCATGTACAAAGGCTAATGGCTTTTTTATGTCCTATAAACTCTTTAATTTCTTCACACCGATCGTTAATCCTTTCAAAAGAAATACCACAAACTAATCTGTTTAACTTCATCATGCACCAGCTGTCCTCTGTTCCAGGCTGTCAACCCTTCACATGAGGTTAAAGGAGGCATGCCAATAAAGGTAGATTGCATGATCAAGTTACTGATACAAGCTAGCATCAACTCTTGTCGAATTTTCTAATCCTCTTTAACGAGCCGCTGATTTCCCTGCTCAGTCTGTTGATACTGAGCTTGTATTTCTTCACTTACTCATTATAACAATGGAATGCATTTACATTACCTTCTTTGTGTCTCTGAGGAAAGCACTGAGGATAATGTGAATGTTCAATGAAGCGTGACTTTCATATCTCAAAAGTCTACCTTAGGTGTGTTTTTAATCTCCCGCTTCACTTTGGGGACACCCGCTGTAGACGTCTGGTGCTGGCTGGCTTGCTGGGAGCCATAAATCACTCTATTATGGTATTTTTGAAACAATTGAGTAAATTAAGAGCAGTTAGGCACCCAATTATGGACACATTCAGGTTCCTGGAGCCCCCGCATCGTTACAGACTGGTCCAATACTAATATGGTCACAGTCCATTCTGAGGTGACTCACTCAAGTCCACTATAAACTGATGTTTAACTGACCAATTTAGAGTAATTGGAAACAATTTACAGCAGTTAGGAATATTAATAAAAGTGTAGCCACTATTTCAGGGGTAATACGGGCACAAGACGACGGCACAAGCTGGTTTGAGAGTGTGTAAATGTGTGTGTGTCCGAGTTTTTGAGTAAAATGTAACAGACATTTATAATAAGGGCCTTGGAGAATGGCGTGCATGGCACCTGACCGTCTGAACAGGCCAGACTCAGCTATTAAAACACCTTTACCTCCATTAGGCTCTAATGAGCGGTGTGTCAGGCTGCTGTATGCTGCTCTCTGGCTGCTACCACACAGCTCAAGCCTTCACTGGAAAGGAAATGAAGAGTGATCGGCACAATGACTCACTGTGAAGCAAAAGCAGAGGTGGGACAAGCTGGAATAATGTGGTAGGAGTGGTGGCAGGGTTTCCGTCAACTGTGGCACTCATTAACCCGAAAAGTGTTGCTGCTGAAACAGGAAACAACTTGTAGCCTGTGTGAGAGCGTGTGACGACGTAGGGGACAAATAACGTTGCAGATTTATATTTTGAATGTGTAATTTTGCTCCACGGTTCTAATCGTTGCTCCATGTCAGCACAGCTCCCGTTTCCAGACTGTCACAGACTGCTAACACCAAATTGTGTCATGCAACAACAATCTCTAATGGCTTGTTGCTTGAATACAGATGCAGGACTGTGTTGGAAAACCATATAAAATATATGAGGTAAATAAACCTGCTAAATGCCTGCCACTGCATAGAATGAAGTTATATTTTAGGTGATTTGTTTTTTAGGGGGGGGGGGGGGG
>SSNR01000001.1:164215-306027 GCA_006937965.1 Callopanchax toddi
TCTAGCCGGTATCGCTCAGCCTCTTCCACAAGCTCCAGCTCCTTCCCCGCCAGAGAGGTAACGTTCCATGTCCCAATAGCCAGTTTTTGTGTCCGGGTATCGGACCGCCAAAGCTCCCGCCTTGGTCTGCCATCCGATCCACATTGCACCAGACCCTTCATGTTCCTCCTGCAGGTGGTGGGCCCACAGGTGGATGAGCCCATGTATCCAGTTCGGGCTGGGCCCGGCCGGGCCCCATGGGCAAAAGCCCGGCCACCAGGCGCTCGCTCACGGGCCCCAACCCCAGGCCTGGCTCCAGGGTGGGACCCCGGTAACCCTCCGGGCCGGGTACACTGGCTCGATGATTGTACTTGCATGAAGAGTCTTTTGAACCGCACTTTGTCTCACCCCTCACCTAGGACCAATTTGCCATGGGTGACCCTACCAGGGGCACAAGTGCCCCAGACAACATAGCTCCTAGGATCATTAGGGCACTCAAACTCCTCCACCACGATAAGGTGACGGTTCACGGAGGAGACATCTTATACCATGCCACTTAAAGGGATGTTTAAGATTTGAAGCAGATAAAAAAATATGCAAATGCACCAACCCTGGAATAATGACTGTCTTTTGGGTAAAAGTCAGATTTTCCTACTCAGCCGTTTGGAAATCCAAGATATCAGCCATTTATCAAAATATCCTAGAGTGATGGGTTGTCAATGGTTTATAACAATAAAAATGACAATGAATTGGTGTAAGAGGGCGCCACAGAGATGATGGTAGTCACATCTTAGTGACTGGCATCTTATGATTCCAGCAGCTGTTGCCAGATGTATCGCTAAGCCCAAAGACTCATGTCAAAAAGTATTGAGAATGACACATACTGTATGAATTTCCACAAAGTTTGCTGCCTTTGTGATGAAAAATATTTTTTGTGACAATAAAAGTGTCATTTTCAAATATTTTGGCTTCAGCTGTATTTGCTGGCTAGAGCACAGATTGACTACATCTTTCTCAAAGGCCAATAGAACATTACATTGACATTTAGGTTGCAGCTCTGGACAAGCAGTTGGTCCTTCAGGTGAGTGGATTGGACCTCAGGAGTTTCAAAGCTAAGTTGTTTATACCTCCACCTATAGATCGTATGTACTGTACGTCACAAATCTAAAAATGGGTGGACCGTCACTTGCTGCTTTGACTTTGATGTACAGTATATTTCTAAAGGTGAGAGCTGGGTAAGTAAAAGAGTTCAAGAATGCATCCACATGATGTGACTTTCTTGGTGGAAGAAAGACCAAAGTTTTCAAAATAACCACCATCAAAGAGGCCAAACAAGCAGATTTGTTCAGCTTAAAGAACAATCATGCCAAATTTAGTTCCGGTATCACATTTTACACAATTGATTGATTTTGCAGTTGGGAGTGTGCGTGGGTGGGTGTGGTGTGCAGTGGGTGTAGTGGAGCCTATTTCTGTTTAAACTGGGTAAAAGGTGGGTACACTGACAAGTCATCGGTCCAGCATAGGCTTAAAGGGATACTCCACCGCCTAGTTATTTTTTGTCTATTGCCATATTCCTCAGAGTTAGATAAGTGGGCAAAAACTATCTGTAAACAGCCCAGATGTTTTCCTGATCTGGTACTACTCTTCTTGCTTTAGCTTAGCTAAAACACTGTGAGTGAATGGTACCAGATAGCATTGCCAGAAAAAACGTCCATAAAACTCACTAAATAGTGATAATAATTTGGCCTAGTGACCTCAGTAAATATATCGACTGCAAGGGAAAATAAAAAGTAACACGAAGGAATTACACGCATTGCAAACGTGTATGAATACGTGTTTACGGAAGTAGGTGTCTTTGGGGCCATGCATCATGTCCTTGCGCTGTTCACTGGAGCTGCGCTGTTCAGTGGAGGGTTACAGCTGCTCTTTGTCATAAAAGTAGTCCCGAGTTAAAAATAGTACATGTAATTCCTTTGTGTTACTTTTTATTTTCCCTTGCAGTCGATATGTTTACTGAGGTCACTAGGCCAAATTTTTATCACTATTTAGTGAGTTTTATGGACGTTTTTTCTGGCAATGCTATCTGGTACCATTCACTCACAGTGTTTGACGCTAAGCTAAAGCAAAACGAGTACTGCCGGATCAGGAAAATGGCTGGGCTGTTTACAAATAGTCTTTGCCCACTTATCTAACTCTGAGGAATATGGCAATAGACAAAAAATAACTTGGCGGTGGAGTATCCCTTTAAAACTAAAATAAGCATGGCAGTCATACGTGTGCATGGTGAGTTAATTTTGAATCTTCTGTTAACCTGACATGCATGTGGTCGAAATCTAGAATACCTGGAGAAAACAATGGAAGCACTGGGAGAGCATGAAAACCCAACCCTGCACAGCTGTTGGGAGTCAGTGCTAACCACAAATCTACACCTCTTATTTTAAATGCTTTTTTTTTCAAACTTTCCAAAGTTGATGGAACACTTTCTGAGCATTGCGCCTCAAAACTAAGAAACAACTCAGTGCAATCTATTTTCCTCAGTCGTGCATTTTATACATAATCCATGCTGAATATCAACACATGTCTCATATTATGTATCCTGTACACTTTGAAAATCTGAGCAAAACGTTCAGATTTTGGAATAAAGATCAACTATACTCTACCATACTGCTGGTATTTAAATGCAAACTATTTATATTATCATCACTTTTCTTCATATCTATCATCTCTTTCATCTCCACTCTGCCAGGGGTAGAAATGTGTTTGTAGTGCCGCTCTGGAGTTGAGTGATGCAGTCGGTCGCTTCTGGCAGAGTTTTCTGCAATTGTTGTCTCTACTTTCACAAATCAGCACAAGTTATGCAAGTCCAGGAGAGAGGGAAACATAATTATCCTGCCATGTAATTGTTGGAATTCATGTATTTAAAACACTCATATCATTTGGATACAGGTCATGAGAATTAAGGATGTTCCCCCTTAAGAGAGGGATGTCTTCTCCCCTGATGAGGGTTGTATCAAAAAGAACTGATGTGATATCAGTGCAGTCCAAACACCAAGCTGGAATAACCTTTTAACTGCATTCTCTCTAGCCACACTTAAGACCAGAAGGGACTACCCCAAGCCAAACAACACTTCCAGAACCAAACACTTGCAATATTTTCCCTTCACCACATCCTCCACCCTCTCCCCACCTAAAGCTAGTCCAGCTGGAAAACTATCTCTAGTCTCAGGTCTCCTCTCCAGTGGTTCGAAGACCCTCACATGAATCATGACCTCACTCTGGTGAGTTAATTACGCTGCAAAAAAGCAAAGATTCTTGCAGGAAGCAAGAGTTAAAAACCAGGAAATTTAAGGAGAGCGATAGCCTGAGGCTGGTAATCAATCATGAGGTGTCTACCACGAGGTCACCTGTGTGTGTGTGTGTTTATGTGTGTGTGTGTCTATGTTTTTAGAGCATTCATTGCTTCCAGGTTTTAATTATTTGCATCAAGATGTTCCACAATTGGATTTGTTTTATTGCTGCATCATCTTGTCTGTTTAGTTTGAGACAGATTAAGGATGGTAAGGTATTAAGGATTAGTTATCATTACGTATAATCATTTTATCAATAAAGATGCAAAAACCTCACTAGGATTGACAGGAATTAAATTTAACAGTGATCATTTTTATTTGAAATGTTACTGATGTGTCATTCTTGATGATTGTGAATTTAATTTAAGTTAAATGACGGTCTAGTTTCTGATTTCATCCTGAATATTTTCAATGCTTCACAGCCTTTTTTCTTCTTTCTAAAAGAAAGTTAGTTGTCAATTTCTCCTTGAAGATGCTCCCAGAATCAATAGATTATTTTATGTCTTTTTTAAATTATATTATTTGCAATGTTGCAATTAATTCAAAAACAGAAAATAATGATTTGATCCTTTGAAGACTTGTCTGAAGATATACCATGTCTTCATTACCCTAACAAAATGATTTCTTTTTGCTAATTCATAGTAAAATCAACAGAATTCCTACAGAAATCCTATACAATCCCTTGGGATTGAACAGAAGACCAGAAATTGTCATCAGCTGGGAAACATACTTCTGCGTGCTTGTGGCATGTGTCATTAGTTAAAACTGAACTAGATTAATTCCCTTCGCTGACAGTCTGCAAGATCAGATTTAGCCTTCACAGCAGTAATATATCACATTAATATGGAATGTGGTTCGGTTGATTAGCTTCCTGTTTCCATGTGCGTGCGTGCACGCCACACAGATGCATGTTTTCATCACTAATATGGGGAAAAACTCCTGCTTTTCTCTAGGAATAGGAGTTATTTTAGCGTTCATGTGAAGTCACAGACAGCTTGATACACCACACCTGTTCTACTGAAGTATAGGTTGAGTGAAGGAGGAGGACAGGTCTGTAAATGCACAATCTCCTGCTGTTTATCACTTTTTAACTGAAGTTTGCCGACCGCTCCCCCCTCCTCCTTCAGGTCTGTTTTATGAACATAGCTGGCAGCTACAGTAAATGTACCGTATCACTGTGTGTGACACGCCTCCCTTTCATCATCCCTCTCTACCTTACAGCAAATATACCTTCATTATTTGCTTTTGGAGGAGATTGTTTTCCTAATGCCGCCATTACCATCAGCTCTTATAGATGTCTGAGGAAGAAATCTGTCAGTTTAACTGTCTGAAACAAAGTGAGTGAGTTACACTGATAGGTATACTGGGTTTAGAACTAACAGATCTCACAGGAATGAGAATCAGAATGAACCCATGAGGTGAAATCTTCCACCAACATTTCTTGTGTAAATGTTCACCCGTAAAGAATATTTAAATATAACACACTGTTTTATTCTTGGGCTAAAATGTCACATTCAAGTTTTTTTTATGAATTCTTTCTGGCATGGAAATGCCTTGGGATCCCCCCAGGAGGAGTCTCGCCAGGGGGGGACGGATGTCTGGGTTTCCCTCCTGGATCTGTTACCTCAACAGCTTGGATCAGTGGTGAAACATGAAGCGATGGGTAGAATAAAATACTTATATTATATGGAGTTCATGTGCAGTTTATTTAAAAAAAAAAGTTTTCATTTTCCTTTTAATGTATATATTCATTTTTCTCTCTCTAATGTTGAATCGCTATTGAGGCAATATTCTTATGAGAGTTTTTAAGGTATTGCCTAACATGCAAAAACTGACGAATTTGTTATTTAATGAATGATCTGAAAATTTGGAAAGATAAATATTTTTGTCAATACTGACAGTGTCTGATTATTAAATAAAACTGCCAAAGCTACATGAACTACATGTTAAGTTAAATGAAACATGAATTTTAAATAGTTCTATTCTGCACACATTTGTAGATTTATAAATTACAGTATTATTTATCTGTCTTTATGAATTAAAAATAAATAAATGTGTAAATTTTAGAACTGCATTTGTTACTCTACTTTTCATCTGTGACATTTTTGGTCCTTTTGAGAACTCATATTTCCTATTCTTCAAGTCTATTCATGCATCATGGACTTGAACAATCTGATCAGCTCTTACATACGGGTATATTGTAACATGCATCACATGAGAGCTGCAAATAAAAAAATGCATACAAAAATAAAAATAAAAACATATTTTAAATAGTTGAACTGTAAACTTAAACTGAGCAAACTGCAAATCTTGTGCCAAAAGATTTGCATCCAATTAAAAGTAGTCATGTCTAACAGCTCCTTTTCAAGGATCACTGATAAATAGTCTGGCTCCATCCCAGTTTGCTGTAAATGTTATTTTATTAACCCCATCTCCTTCTTGGGCCAGTGAATTTTATTATTGCTCTTAAAAGGAAACGGTTAGCTGACTGCCGATTTCCCAAAGAGGTGGTGAGGTTTCAGTGTTTAGGGAGTGACTAAAGGAATGACAGGACAGATGGAGCCAGAAGGAAGTGAGACCTTTGATGTTTGGATGGTCAAAGACCTGATCATGTGTTTGAAGTCTTTATGTTCCATATGCATCAGATGAGATAAAACATTTGTTCTACTTTCTTTATTAAACTAGTTTTATGACATTCTTTCATCTGAACATGAAAGAAAAAAAGAAGTAAAACTGTTTAAATTCAATAAAATATACATTTTTTAATCTAACAGTACTGAGACTTTTGAAGACTTTAAAAAAAATAACTGATCATAATAACTCATACAGCTGAAAACTGATCCAGAGTCTCTTATCTTTTGGGAGGTTTTTCCTCACTCACAATTTTTAGGCTGAAGGAACCGGAGGAAGTATTGAGTACTGGGGATAAATTTCTCTCAATAAAAATGGGAGTCAGTTAATGACCTAACCACATGGAGGCTTTTGACTGAAAGGTTGTACTTACATACATATTACCTGAAACCTTTGAGATGAGAGTACGCTCCAGAACATTCCTGATAGGCCAAATATTCCTTTTCCTTTTAGTGCTCCGTGGTGCTGCTGTTGTTAGCATTGTTGCCTTGCAGCAAGAAGATCACAGGTTCAAATCCCGGCTGTGGATTTTCTCTATGGCGTTGCATGTGTTCCCCATGCACGCGTGGGTTTTCTCCGGGTGCTCCGGTTTTCCCCACAGATCACAACATGCCTGATACGTGTATATAAGATCTAAGTCACTTTGGATTTTTAAAAAAAGCTACATGAATAAACATAAACACAGAAAAGTTCAAACAAGATCAGCCATAGATATCATAAACTCTAAATGGATCATCTGGTATTCGACAGCGTAGCTAAAGGGCGGCCATCTTGCTGCAGTCAGCTGACATTCCGCTCTCTATGGTAGAAGTAGGAAGGTGAGTGATCAGCTTAACTAAAAATACTCTTAACCCGATCAAATATTAAATATATATTTCACAGCCATGTCAATTACGCTGATAACAAATCAAACTGTTTGAAAATTGGTTAAAAACTGAGCAAGTTAGAGTTAAAATAGTACATGCACCATTGACAGCAATGTTACGGAAAGGGGCAGCTGTCTGCAGTAAGATGGCCGCCGTGTTGCTACGTCACAGTACATCGGCGAAAGCCACCTAGCATTTATATATGATATCTATGTGATCAACGACCTATCAGAATATGACTGGATAACTTCAAATTTGGAATACCTTCTTCAATGCTAAGTCAACAAACTACATACAGGACTTTGATCATAAATGAGAAGAGCGTCTAGATATGACAATAAACCAGTAAGGCCTTGACACGTTTAGTACATGCTCCATTGTGTTCTTAATACAGACCTAAAGACCTCTTTTCTGCAAAGACCATACTCATGTTCAATTCAGATGTTTTTTACTTTGCAGCAGATCTTCATCCAGTGTGAAGGCAGACTCAGACCTCATTGGAAATGCAAAAACTCAAGGATGAAAGAACCTCTCCACTCCTTAAAAGCCCTCAGGGCATATCAGTTGTGGTTGTTGATGAACTCCCCCAAAAAAACTACTAAAGTTCATCAATTTCAGTCAAATTAGACTGGAAAATCTGAGGAGGCTACAGTCAACATCATGTTGTTTGGGTTTTTAACTTCAGGTTTCCTGCTTTTGATGCTAAAAATCTGTCATAATCTTAAAAGCATACTATAATATGCACTAAAGAATTTGAGGATAAAAATCTGCTAAGTTTAAGAGGGTTCAACACACACACACCTGCAAACACACACAGACGTACAGATCCAGAACTCCCCTGATAATGCCCCAATTAAGCCTAACCGCATGGAGGCCATTGACTGTGAAATTGAAAACAGGGACGGGGACACCATTATTATGTCAGTGCTGTAACTTCATAATGGCAGTTCAGCATGAGCTCAGATAACGCTCATGAAGGCAGGCAGTCCCAAACCAGGACTTCCTATACTTGTTTGTTGTTTTTCACTGTTTGTTGCACACAGATGCGACACGGGCAATATCTGCTGTAAAATATTGCAAATGTGTTGATATTTAGAGCAACTTCACTTTATCAGGCAATGCAATAAGTGATAGTCGAGCAAAGAGGCAATTGCCCTTAAAATCCTGCAAATCGAGCAGATTAAGTTGAAGTGGTTGGTATAAATACAGAGAAACAGCAGCTGCTTAGCTCAGGTTGCAGCGGTAATTATCACAGCGTGAAATGTAAAGGGGGTTCGAGACAAAAAGCGATGAACGAAGGAGACAAAATCAGAGTACTCCACAAATAAATATGAAAAAAATGTCTCTTATGGACTCTGTAAGTCTGTAGAGGTTTTAGTTTTTTTTCAGCACTATGAAGAATGTTTGTTTTTTGTTCTTTTTTAAAACCATATAAAACACAGCCTTGTTGTATATTTCATTGGTGAAACAATATTTAGTTTCTAGTTTCCTGTTGTTCTTTTGTCAATTTTATTATATTTCCTGCAGCCCCCCCAAAATGTCAGCAACAAATGTCATTCCTTCTTGTCCGTATCACAAAGGTATGTCAAACGAAGAGTTGCATCTCAGGGAGGGTTAGTCCATCTCCTCTGCTTTGGTCTTCAAAGAACAACCCAGCAGAACCGCAGATGTTTTGTCTCTTTTAACCTTCCTTCCTCTCGTTTGTCATGGAGGCTCCCTGCTGACAGCAGACTCACTGCGCTGCTTGCACTGTCAGCTGTGTGATTCCAATAAGGTTTACTTTTCCACACCTTGGACCCACCGCTCTCCCCGTTGCTGTCTTATTATCTGACCTGAGTTCACGCAGTTATCGCAAAGTCACTTAGTGTCAAAACTGTTACGGCTTCTATAAACTCCCATTTAGGCTCAAGCTGAGGGAAGGGCCTCAGTGCTGTCTGCTGGGATTCGTGACAACTCTGAGACCCAGCGCTGATATACTGATCTGTCATCTCTTTCTGCCTTGTTCTATTCTGTTTGCCCTGTAGGGGTTATAACATCCCCCCTAATGTGCATTTAATGTCTCGTCTGCCCTGTCACCACACAGTTAGGATGATATCCACCTCACCCTTCTGATGGACGCTCTGTTTTGATTTGATGGCAGTGAAGCCACGGCTGTGTGCTCCACCGGGGCCTGCAGGCTCTGTGTCTGTCTGCCTTTTTTTTTTATCCCCGCATCCATCCTGTTTTTTTTTTCATTCCATCACTCCTCCTCCTCTCCTGGGGTTTATGTCTCCTCCTCACCTCCCTCCCTTTGTCACAGCTTGTCCTGTCGTTACTCATGCTGCCTATCTGACACAGGAGCGCAGAATATAAAGTCTGCGTATGTGTGTATATTTCTCTCAGCATCTTATTACACCGTAATCAGAATTCGTGCAACCAGGAGCAGCGAGCAAATCACATTAGGATAATTGGGAAACACTTCATGTTGGACAGCTGGGGCCACGCTGGATTGATTAAATAAATTTGGTGTCACTGAAATCTACGGCTTTCACATACCTGTACGTGTTTGTGTGCGGACAAGGAAAGCGTGTAAAAGAGGGGAAAAGATTAAATCAAATACACTTATTGGCTTGGATGTTAAAAAGATGAAGAAATGAAACATTTTAACCCCAAACAGTGCACATTTTTGCAAATATGTAAACAATACACAAAATGACCACTAGATGTCCCTATAATCTCTGTGGTAAAGTTCATTTTTGTGCTTTCTGACATGTTTGACTGTGTGTCAAAACCAGTTAATTTAAAGATTGCAAAGGGACTCAAGGTGAGATCTGTTGCATCTCGTGGATCATCAAACGGCTTCAGGGGTAAGGATGTTGAACTCCTACCTTTTTAACTCAACATCTCCTTCAGCGCTGCCTCATTTCTGTTAGAGAAATCACACTGGCTTAAACTAAACGTATGCAAATGAGCAGCAAGTAATCAAAGTTCAGAATGAATTGTTTAAGAGTTTACTGAGCTGGAATAAAAAGATGTGGAGGAAATGACTTCAGTTTGTCATCATCGTGGCGAATTAGGCAAGGGCCGACTATAATGGATCAGGAGAAATGTGTGCATCCAAAGAAAGAGTGAGTGCACGCACATTTTTTGTAAGCTTAAATTTATCCTCATTTTCTTTTCTTTCTTTTTCTGCACAAAAGCGAGTCTAAAATACGCAACCTCGCTTCCATATTTTTTAATGGTGCACATTCTACTCCTCCCTGTGTTGTCATGGTGATGTGTCCTTTCCCAACCTTTTTTTAGATAGGTATGTTGGGTTTGTTTCTGCTTCGCAATGACACACACACGCAGTACAGGAACCGTGAAGGTACAACATATCAAGGGCTCGTCGAGTGAGTGAGCAGACAGGATGCGGCGCTGTGGAGGATAAATCCAAACTCGTTTTGCTCCCCCTCATGAGGACAGGTTAAACTTATACACATGCTCCTATTAGACCTGAAGCTAAACACACCTTGAAGGGATTTGAATTTAAAATAACGCTTTCCTTTGAGTTATTTTGAAGAAACTCAGACTTTTCTTACTTTTTTCTTTTTTTAACTGTCCTAAATCATAAGTCCAAACCACCAAAGTTGCAACCAAACAGAACAGAACAGAATTCCAAGCATTGATAATCGATTAGCAGGAGATGTGAGGACTTGGCCGCTGAAAAGGCTTTAAACGCCCAACTGATCTTATTTAGATTTAGTCAAGGAGATGAGAAGGGAGAAAGAAGAAGTGTGGATAGACAGGCATGAGTGTCTTATCTGCAGCCTGTGGTCACATCCGCTTTTCACACCTTCTGTTCTATCTGCTACCCACACAGGCGTATAAACACCCACTGGCACACACACACACACACACACACACACACACACATTGGAGGACATGGAGAATAATGGGGAACGTCGCTGGATGATTAATTATCACATGTATTGGAAACGATTGTGCTGAATTAATACATGTGCTGGTCGTCAAAGGTCCTCACAAAAGTGCAGCTCTGATGTGATCATCGCAGGAGCAGACAAAAGAAATGTATTCACAGAGTATGTGCAAAATTTAACACACCTATAACAACTCTATTATCTCCATCTGTAGCCTGTTTCCTATTTCTAATTTTCTGTTGTTTTCTTGTAGCTGAATAAAAGGCTTTGTTCCATACAAACACCCAGCCGCATCGAGCAAAAGCCCTTTACACATTGTCTGTATGAGTGGTTTCCAATTACATTTGAACAGGAAGCAAATTAGAGAGAGGAGTCTGTTGCTGATGAGAAGTGTGTATCTGTATGCCAGGTGCAGCTGAGTGCTTGTTTTGCATATCAGAGGAGTGTGATTATGAGTAGAGCCATGCATCCTCTGCATTAGTGGACGTAATGACCAAATGAGGGGTGACTAAATGAGAGGTTACCGTACACGCAAACACACACTGGCACAAAAACACTGAATACACGCAAAAAATGCTGTAACTGTACGCGCAGAGAGCATGGTGGCCTATAATGGATCAAAACACGCAAAACGACAGCGACGGATCCGCATCTCCATAAAACCTGTTCTTCTGTTTGGGTCTCCATACATATTCAGACGGGCCGACTGAAGTCGTGCCACGTCGTTAGCAAATGAAAAGTAGTTTAGCATGAGAATGAGCCCATGGGTCACAGGACGGGAGACGTACAGGGACACATAGCCTGTAATTGGCACATGAAGACAAAGGAGCAAAAGACGATAAGGCAAAAAGAAACATTTATTCAATCTGTTTTATAGGCGTTACATTTACAGTGCTCCCCGAAACTTGATCTGTTTCTGTAAAGAACATCTGTTTGCATAATGGAGGCATTGTTTCTGGACTGAGCCATCTGATATTGAAATGAGATTTGGCTTTGGTTTCGCAGGGATCCACGTTCATCAGAGGCTAAATGGCAGAAGTTTACAAACAGGTATTATAGTATTCTAACACATCAGTTTGACTTTTTTGAATAAAAGTTGTTATGAATACCTGAGAATTAGCTGTTCGGCAGCAGTGTCTCTCTCAATGTATTGCTCCAATCAGAGGATTTCTTCCAGTTTCTAAAGACTCCGCCCACTTTGACTGATGTCACTAGCTGGTATGGGCCATACTGTAGATAAAAAACTGATAGAACAATTAAAATGACCAAAATATGTCTTTACGGTCAGTCTGACATGTTTATCTTTGCTTCATGATTTGTTCTACTGTGTAAGGTATCCTGTTTTATAATTGATGGCTTTACAATTTAATTTATAGTGAGCTGAAATTGACTCTTAAAGTTTTAAAGTTATTAAATTTTCAAGTTTTAAGGTGGTTGATACTGAAAGTGTGTTTTTTTATGTCTCTTTTTACCTGAAGTTTAACACTTTTTGATAAGTAAAGTTTAAAGTGTTAAATACTAAAAGTTTTAGTTTGTATTTTGGAACATTTATAGTTCTTGATACTTGAAGTTTAAAGTTTTAATGCATGATATTTAGAGTTTTTGTACAGGAAACGTTAAAGTTTTCTTATAGTATTTAAATCAGTCATGTGGTACTTTTTGATTTACGTATTTGTTTTATTTTAAATGCATGTTTTATTTATTTATTTCATTCAAAAGAGACAGAATGTTGATATCAACACAAAACAAATGTGAATGAAAAGGAGTAGAGAGAAGAAAATATATATTTTCTGCCCCTTTTTACAAAATAACATTTATTTTATAAGGTATATTTATACCAGTATTACTGATGATTTTGATGCTTTTTTGTAAAACAAACAAAGGTTTTGTATATTTTCATGTTGATCCCCAAATTTCTACAAAATTAGATTTATATGTATGGAACAATCATTGAGTTGTACAACACTTTGTTAAATTAATATAAAGTCATCCATCAAAACTTTATTGAGTGACCTGATATGTCCTTGTGAATACCTTTGTAACCCTTTTGTCTCTGAATGGAAGACTCAAAGGGAGCTTAAAAGAAGTTTGCAGACTAATTTAGTTCATTTTAGTACATGTACATGTAGAAAGATGCATGCTAATAACTTTTTCATTTGTGCTGCCTTTGAAGTAAATTTTGTTTGTATACCTGTCTCCATGTGTCACTCAACTCGCTCAAACTAGAGCACACAGGACTTTTCTCATTGTTTTTTGAATAATAGACAAATCAGCTCATTATCACCACATACTGGGTTTTGGTGAAATTTGTAGACTCCACCTTGGCATGATTGCAAAACTATAAACATGGGAGCATCCTTATGTTTCTACTTTATGATCAAACCACTCAGTGTTTTTGATTTTGTGTTGTTGGCCTTGGAAACCCAGGCATGAAGGGTTCTTGTTAGCAAACACTGGACAAGTTCAGGGTGCAGGATCTGACAAAGAACTTAACAGGAATGTTTGTCTGTATAGCATCAGGAACATCACTGGATGTGTTGAGACTAATTGTGAACATTTAAGCTTCCAGCTCACATTCCTCAGAGGTTGATTGGGTGGAAGACAAGCGCAGAAATTAATGATTATAACAGGACAGCACAGAAGGTATTGACCACAGTGCTCCCTGGTTCATTTCACTTCTCACACTGGAGCAATTTGACTTAGAAGTTGCTGTGAGCCTCCTATGGGGGTTGACACTTGGGAGAATACAACGTGACACCGGTACAGCACACTAAACTACCACTCCATGTTCTTTTGGTTGTTTAAACCAGCATTTCACGCCCAAAGCTATAGCGGCCGAGCAGTGTCGGTTGTAAGCACTGATTAGGTAAAGATAAAGCAAACGCTGAAAAAAAAAAGATTACTTTTTGACATTTTGTCACACTTCTTTGGGTCTAAATCACAGTGAGAATAGCAATCTCCTTCGTAGTTCAGGTGGGAGAACCTGTTGGACAAAACAGAAGCAAGATCAATCAGTAATCAAGATCAACACCAGTCTGAACCAATTTACACAGCCTTAGTAGAGCTGCCATGGTTCGCTGCTCACCCTCAACTTCTTCTCTCTGCATAGCGGGGTTTTTTTTTTGGTCTTTTTCTGTCCTTTTCTCTCTCTCTGTCTTTTTTATATATAATCTCTCTGGCTTGGGTTTTCCATGAAGCAGAAAGTCATTAAGTGAGAGGCGACATTGCAGTGATGGTTCAGCCTGAGAGAACACAGTCTCTGACCACGGCTGCACATGGATTAGCTTATTACAGGTCAAACACTTTCTCCCTCAGCAAAAGCAGAGAAGAAATTCAAAGGACAGCCAGGTGATGTTCTCACTGGGACCTTTCTATTTACAAATCACTTCACACTTCTGTTTCAGTTGCTCTTTACTTTAGATAAATCGGCCTGTATCAGAAAGCAAACTAAAAAGAAGAAGACAAAAAACTGTCATGCATTACATTTTATGAAATTTTAAAGTATTTTAGCAGAATCTGAAATGCCACTTAAAGTTATTTGGGGTTTTTTGGGGGGCTTTGCAGGAGCCACACTATAAATAAGTCTAAATAATTGACTGGATTCATGAGATTTTAAATATAACTGAGTGTTAGCATAACAAAGAAAATTTGGTCCAAGCACCGGACCATGAGGAACTCCATTAATACCTTTAGTGCATGAAGATTTGGAATTTGTCAGAGAAGTGTGTTAAAATCAGCTTTTCTCTTAATTCCAATATACTGTAATGTTCACTCCCCTGTAAAAGAATAGTGTGAATAATTGTTTCAAACATAGAACTATAGATATTTTCCTGAACCATAATGAGCTCTGGATCCTGGCAGTGAATTTATATCAACCTTAAAATTAGAGCAAACTAAATCCAGTCTGTAAACCAGATTGATCAGATCCTAAATAAAGGCAGTAGTCAGGGAATAAAAGTTCTTTAACAGTTTTAGGGTTTAAAAGTTGAATTGATGATGAAATCTATGTTTTTGTAGCTCAGGGAAAAAGGACAGAAAAAGCCAAATCAGGCTCTGATTCCACTAAAGCTCCTGAGATATCAGCATCAGTAGTTGAAATAATACCACTAATTTTCTGCCAAGTGGAAATAAATATTTTCTTTATTATTTTTTCTAATTTTGAAGTTCTGTATGCTTTAAAGCTGCAAAACTGCCAACAAACCAAAACAATTTGTCAGGAAGTAAAGTTTAGAATGCTGCCTTCTGTTATGTTGGCACATAGCACCAAAATGGTTTTAACAATTTTTAAATTTAGTCACAGCGTTTTCAGAAGGACACTTATTATAATCAAACAATCCTCTCAGATTCATTCTATTAATGTAACCTCAAAGGTTTTGGGGAAAAGATAGAATGAGTGAAAATGAACTTACAGCATTTAGACCATCATTTTATATGGGGGGGGGGGAAAAGCTTAGAATTTAGACAAACTTCAAAATAATGGACAATAAAAACAAAGACAAGTTGTTTGACTTTGGGTTAAGTTCATGTAAACTTTGGTTTTGTGGTGATCTGTAAATATGAATGGCTTTGCTCCCACTCATCCTCCTTAGCCTGCACTTCGAGGAATGTGATTATTTTAATAGTTGGCACCTGAATCTGTTTTGTTGTGCGTGTGTCCGTCTCCCTGGTTCCTCATTAGGCCTACAGCAGAGTAGCCTGGCCAATTACACCGACTTGTCTTCTCTCTCTGTTTCTCTGCCTCAATCTTTTCCCAAACAGACACGCCACACAACACCAGCCAATTTGCATACTGTTTATTGTATTGCAAATCATCTTCTCAAAATGAGCCTACTTTAGGTAATGTGTTTAAAAATGGAAAGTCATTTTAAATAGTTGAAACTTTTTCCTACTTCTTTGTCAACACTGAGAATAGAGGTTTTGAGAAATGCAATAATGCAGTTTTCAATTAGGAAACTGCTCATAAAAATAATGAATTGGATTGAAGTCAAGTCAGTGCTTTTAACATATTGATCATTGTTATGTTTCAGCTGCACAAACCTTTGGATGTGTGAAAATGAGATATTAGCATGGAAGGAGGTGGTGAGATGCTACTGGCTAATGGCAAGGAAGATTGTTGGCAGTAGCATTATTTCAATGAAGGACATGTAAAAAATATTTTTAATACAATCTGAAATCAAATTTTCTCTTGTTACTAGCAAGTGCTAGCATAGCATTCAATGCATGCAAACTATCGTCTTACTAGCATATTTTGTTATCAAAAATCTTTGCTGTGATTTTTGCCAAAAGTAAAGAAAAATTTAATTTTTACTATTTTCTATGATAAAGATTCTAGTAGGAAATCTTCTTTTAGGAGTTGCACCTATCTTGGTCTGGGTTGTGAAGGCTGAAGCCCAGGCTGTCCTCCCCAACCACTTACACCAGTTTCTCACCTCACCTCGATGACTTCAGCTTATCTGGGTCCAGGTTGTGGGAACAGCATCGCCAGTAGGGAGACTATCCTCACCACAGCCACCTCCACCAGTTCCTTTGGTAAGATCTTAAGCAAACAGTATGTGCATCCTGGTTTCATAAGGACATGCCTAAAACACCTGCCCCAAGAGGCATTTCAGGGGTATCCAAATGCCCAAACAACCTCAGCTTGCTCCTCTTGAAGTAGAGGAGCAGAGACTCTGATCCTCACCCTGCCTCTTGTGGAGGAAACTTATTTTAGATGCCTGTATTCATGATCATGTTCTTTTGGTCATCCTACCTTCAGTTGTGAGCAAGACTTCAAGATATTTAAACCCCTCCACTTCAGGTATAGGACCTCTCCAAGACGTATATATTGTTGAAAGTTGAAATATTATCAGTGCTGTTTTTGTAAACAGTGCTGGGATGAATATTATTGGTTTGTCAAAATATAAATCTAAGACTTACTGTGTTTGTAATGATCCCCAAAGCTGCAGGTGGCCAAATTAGATCTGAAAAATGTAAATCATATATTGATGTAAGTTTTTTCTTGATGTTAGCCCTCCATGAAAAATTAGTTTGTTTTTTTCTTGGATGTAGCCCAAAGAGATGGAATAGTGGCGCTACGAGGCTGATTCACGTGTAACTGTAAACTTGGCAAAAACAAGTGCTGCTCTGGAGGAGAGCGTTGATACTGGGAGGAGCTCAGTGTCACGCTGATGTTTTTGTGTAAGAGTGGGTTTATGGGATGAGATGGCCAATGGAGACCTTGAGGGAGCAGGTTCCCATGACCCATACAGTCCAACAGGAGGTCTCTACAACTTCTAAAGACGTTATTTGCCTCTGAGCACACACACACATAATAAAGCACTTCTTCACAAACACATAATGTGACCACACACACACACACACACTGGTGAGCTTCAGTCCAACCAGTCTGATCTCAGGCTAATTTGGCAAACAACATGCTCTCAATCTCTGCTGCCTTTTCATCCTGATCCTGAAGATTTCATCTGTCCCAGAGAGATTCCCAAGCTGTTGTCTCTGCACAGTGAAAACGTAGCCACGTGCCTAGATTCCCAGAATAAAAAATATAATTTTCCTAAGGCAGATATATAAAAGAGACCCACAAGGGCTGTAATTTCACTCAAAAGCAAACAAGCGTCCCATATAATCGTCCACGTAATCTTTCCAAAACGCAGTGAAACAAAGTTCAAAGAAACTTTTTAGGGATGTGTTCCATGTCTGGACAGGAGGATCTTTGACAGAAAAAAATCTGTCTGGCCTCAAATCTTCTGGGGTTATCATCAGAAATGATGTGAATATTTATGAGCAGAGAGGAATGAGACACAGTCATATCTAAAATATGAATTTTCTAATCAGAGCTAATAAATATTTGACTTGCGGAGCCTATCGTGCAGATTAATAGATATTCAGGACTAAATTCTTAATGTGAAACAGGCCATACAGTATGGTTCCCCATTTGGACTCAAGTCATTTTTGTCACTTATGACAATGCCTGGCCATATAATTTCAGACTTTTCCTATTCCTGTCCAGTTGTAAAAAAAAAAAAAAAACAGTCTACTTTGCGTCATGGAATTAATCAAGTTAATGAATGTTTGGGTTTTTATTCCTAGATGTTTAGATGTTTACCTTTTTCAGTACTCTTTCCCTCTCTTTTGGATGCATCACCCATTCCTTCCACTCCTCCTCCTGTTAATCATGTGAAAGCTTCATCCTTTTGATCTGCACACTCGTCACTTTGTTTATCATCAGAACTTTAATGGTCCCCGTATAGTCCACTGGTCAGCAGATAAAGAGAGAAAACCAATGACAGAAAAAAAAAATGATCAATACTTTATCACCCATGCATTCAAACTGTAATGTCTCCAAGCCAGTCCAATCAATATCTATAAATTACTGATGGATCAAATGACTGTATAATTAAAAAAGGGGGTTCCTTTTATGTCATGATTTTTAGCACGTTTAAACATAATTGATTTTTTTTTTTTTTTTTTTTGGTCATTAAATACCGGTAGTAATGTTTGAGTTTCCTCCCAGCTTCTTTTAGGCGTCTTTCTAGGAAACATTCCAGTAAAACTGTACAAATGGTAAATGGCCTGTATTTATAGAGCACTTTCTAGAGTGTTCTACACTCCCCAAAGTGCTGTACAACACTAACAGTCATTCACACACTGGTGGTGATCAGCTACATAGTAGCCTCAGCTGTCCTGGGGCACACTGACGGGGATGCCATGCACCCGCCAAGTCCCTCTGACCACCACCAGCAGGCAAGGTGGGTGAAGTGTCTTGCCCAAGAACACAACGACAACTGGCGATCGAACTGGCGACCCTCCGGACAACAACAAGAAGTAACTGAAAGGCAACTGAACTGGGTATAATTATGATCTATGGTGGTACTTTGATACTCACAATAACATATGATACATTTTTAATAAATATAAATATTTTTTCTGACAAAAAATTCTGGTCTGAGTATGTTTAACTGGCCTGGCAGCTATAGGATAGTGAGTCTGAAGTTTGAAGATGTAAACATGAATGTTTGGATTGGATGATTTGTGGTGTGTTCCATTTACCTGAGAAAAAATAACTTTGAGAATTATGTTTCCATTTCAGTCTCAAATCTGGGATCCAGAAAGATCATCATTAGCAACATAAGCCAATCACAGGGTGTTTTTTCTGTAGTACATGTATTTAACCACTGTACATTCACTACTAGACAGTTAATGACTGGGTTATGAAATCTGACAGAAGAGAAATTAAAACGTTTCTCACAACTTTTCTTCAAGGTAGCCATGTTGGATTTTGAGGTCAATGCAGGTCATGAAACTCCGACTCTCTGAATTTGGATTTAAATTTGTATTATTTTTTTTTTATTTATTTGGGTCGAGGGCAGTTTCAGTGGCTATTTCTGACTTGGAAATTCAGACCTGAGATTTTAAATTGATTCTCACATCCAAAAATGCTAAATATGTTAAATGTCAGGTACAAAGAATATACAAAATGTTCTTTTTATGAGGCTAAATTTTATTTAGGTTTAATTAGTTTCAACTGAGATTTTAAGGAACAGCGTATAAAGGGACATTAAACCTATATGTTACATGTTGCTACTTCAGCTTTTGCATGGTGTCTTCACTGATTGGACAGTAATCTAAACTGTCAAGCAAAGAGGTGCTTTTCATCTTAACAGATAGACAGAATTTTTTTTTTTTTTTACTAAACTAAAGAATAAAGAATATTTTCAAGTCCAAAAGTAAACAGATGTGTACAAAACTGACAGGATACTAATGAAATATTAAGGAAAATATAACAACAAAATAAAAAATATACCTAAATGTTAAGTGAATACGTTGTGAATGCATTATTTTATCATTCTTACTCTTACTGTAAAGTCTTAACACCTGTTCCCTGAAGGAAATTCTTTCTGCATCCTTTTATGAGAAGAAAGTTGAGGAGTCTAAAAAAAGGAGAAACTAGGAAAATGTAGTCAGGAGCGTGAAGGAGGAAAAAGAAAGGTACTCAATCTCTTTAGGTCTTACAATAGAAAGCTGGAGTCGGAGCCAGAGTGGAGTCAATTTGAATTCCCTCACAGGCTGCCTATAAACAGGACCGCATGCTGCGAGTGATAAACCGGTGGATTTATTCATGCACCTCATTCCATCCACTGTAGCGTCCACATGTCAGGATCCAGCCAATTGAAGAAAACTTTTTTTAAAACGCAGTAAAAGAGACTGATAAAGTAACTGTATTAGTATGCAAAAACTGGTTTCTTTAATGGTGTGTGTGATTGTGTGTGTCTGTGCATGTACTCTTTTTTTTTTTTTTTTTTGCTACCTCTTAGCAGAACCCCAAGATTCACAAGCTAAAAATAAATCACACCTGTGCACCATTTTATACATACACGTTGTAATCACAACAGGGGACTTGTGTACACACCTGACGGCAGTGTTGTGTATTAGCCAGGACATGGTGGGTCTTACACACACGCACATGTGTATGCTGGACAAGGATGAGACAAATGTGAACTTTGTGTCTTTCATTTAGCTGATATTCAGTGCTATTAGTAAAAACACATCATCTCAGCAGTTGTGAGCGAATCAGCCTCCTGACTGCTGAAGTTGCGATTCATGATTTTAACGCTGAGGCGTGAATATGTTCTTTGCATAAGAAACAGCTGCAGAAGACATAACTGATCATTTTCTTAAATTTTTCAAATTGAGTAGAGTTCAATGGGAATGGCGTATTATTTAAGTTAAAAGAAATGGAGTTAGAAACCTGAATAAAAAAAGAAAAGAAACCAGAATATGAGGTAAAATTAGAAAAAAGAAAGTGCTTTTGTGACACCTTGAGCTCTGACACAGAAGAGTGAAGTCAGCCCTCAATCATGGATCAAGGCTATGCAAAAGAAGCCCCACTGTGACTAAAAGTGAGTGCTGCTGAGGGGAGAATAAATCAGTTCAACATAACAGTGTATCCCTCTCTGCTCAACTTTATTTGTTGGTTTGAGGATAACTAGTGTTTTTAAAAACTGGAGCATGAAATACATTAACATGTTCGCATGCATTAACGAATTAAAAATAGAGTTCTATAAAATCATTTCTTCTTCTGTTTGTACGAACCAGCAGAGTTAAACGTGAGGGTTTTTTTTTCTGTGGTTTATTTGCATAAACTGAGTGACTTGTTCAGGTTTGTAATTTGTTAACATCACAGCTAAACTTGAATCATAGAGTTCATAGACTGCTCTGTCCTTACTGATAGAAAACAATCATTTTGACACCCTGTCTCAGAAAGTGAACTTTATTTTACCTTTATTAACTGAACCTGTATGATATAGACCAGGTGTGTCCAAAGTGTGGCCCGGGGGCCAAATGCGACCCTCACAGTGATTTGGTGTGGCCCTCAGCTGCAGGATTCTTGCAGGATTTTGATGCAGAGAGACACTTTATGACATTTTTTTTTTTTACTAACATGAGACCTAACAAACAGAAAATCCAAGTAAATTAAAATCTTTTTAAATGCAAAATTTTCCATCAATCAAAATATTCAACAAAATTTTGAGACAATTCAAGAGATTTTGAGATTTCCGACTTTATTTCCTGGTAAAAAGAACCACAAATCCTCACTGACTTTTACCAAAACACAGACTTGTGAGCTCTGTTCATAAAGCCTGACTAAATCCAGCAACAGGACTGAAGAAAGACCCAGATCCTGGTCTTGTTGCTGAGGATGGAACTAAATGTTGTTTCTAGAAACCTAAAAACAGTCGACCAATCAGATCCAGTGAATCTGATGCTTTTTATTATTGAGTCAAACATACAAGATCCCTGTGTCGTAATAACATACGACATACGTAATAACTGTTGATTAAAATGTTGCATTTATAATGAATTTTTGAACAGGACAAAATACTTTTTGCTTGTTTCTTTTAAGAAATATTCTAACTTTTGTGGCCCTCGAGGACTTGACACTTGGTGTTTTTGGCCCTCATGTTGAAAAGTTTGGACACCCCTGATATAGACCAGTTTGACCCAAACCACAGATTTCTAGTAATTTCTAGTAGTTAGGTAATAAGTTACAAATTTGACTGATCAGTTATTTCTGGTGTTCTGATTTCCGTCTCAGTCACTGTAGGATTGATATGAAAAAGTCTGTCATGTGGCACCACAAGAATATCTGTTACGGTTTGTGAACACAACATTCAGCCTATGTAATTTATTCAGCTTTAATCAGCTCACTGAAAGCCACAATACACACCTCTGTCATGAGAAGTGTCTTTAATGTCCACATCGAAGAAGAAAGAATATGTTCAAATATATTTGATTATTTAAAAAAAATTTGTACAAGCCAGGGCAGCAAAGAAAAAACAGAATCACAATCACACCACAGAGAAAAGCAGAAGAGGATGAGAAATCTGGGAAGCTGAGAAACCAAAGACTATACAAACAGGGAGGGGTGTTTACTATGAGAAACAACTGGCTGCTTAGATGCAGAGCAGGTGTGAGAAATGAGCTTATAACAGGCAAACTCAATGGATGCAATGAGGGACAGAAAACCACTGAAACATGCAAAAATATAAACATAAAAATGACTAACAAAGCAAAACTCCAACACCATTACAACAACAAGCTGCAGTATTTCAGCTGGAAATAGAGAGTTAAACAACTAAATGTTGATTTTTTATATTTTTTTGGCATTTATTTTTTAAACAAGTAAAACACACATACAACATGTAAAAATATGTTGTGAAATGTTGACAAATAGCAAAAGCCTGTCCGAACCGGGGTAGTGCAGGACCCAAACGCAGGAGGACGGAGGCAGGAACAGGTGAGGTTGAACACAAAACAGCTTTATTGCTGGCTAGACTCAGGAGAAACAGGACACATGAGGCTGGGGATACAACACAAGGAATCGAGTAACTCTAAACAGCATATATAGAGAGGGAGCTAATCAAGGAGATGTGACACACCTGGAGGGGATTAGTGCAGGACACAGGAGGAGGAACACAGGCACGAACGGGACCGTTTGCCATGAATCACCAGTTTATGAGAATAATTTAATAAATTAGATCAAGAAAACGATCTAAGTTACATTTTAAGGTTCAAGCAACAGAACTAAATCAAACATGCACTTTAAAGACATGCTATGCAGTTTTGGTTTGTTTTTTAGCAACCCCTAGTGTCTGTTTTAAATCACTGTCATAAAAACGTTAGCATTGTTTCTGCTCAGAAACACCTAAATCTAACTGTTGAAATGTCTCCTCAGCCTTCATTGCTTTCTACAGGAGCAGTTCATCACTCATTCAAAGAAATCAGCTGAATTTTAACAGGGAGAGATTTTTAAAAAGCATGAATCATGCTCTAAAAAATAACATAACAGCTAGCCACATTGGGTTAGTCTAACCCTCGTGAGATACGTGACTTTGTGAGATTTCAGGGCACCGGACTGGAGACTTAGAAGTTGCAAACGCTGTATTCTGGACACAAGCAGCAGATGGGGCTGAGTGACTTTTCATTAATCCTGTAAAGGGTCATATTAGCACAGACTGGCTCAAGAAAAAGATTTAAAAATATGAAAAAGGTACATAGTCTACCCTTTTTTTTTTTTTTTTAAATCATTCAGGATTTTGAAAAATGTGTTCCAGGACATAAATGTTCTACTGAATTTGACTGACTATAAGCAATATGAACATTTCTGCTCCATTACTCATCCCTCTAAGTACAGACCGATCTGAATGGAGCTTCTGGAGAACATTGAGAAGAATGCTGTGGAATGTTTCTTCCTCTGTGGTCTTTTAACAAAAAGAAATTATTTGCATGTGAGGAAAAAAGAATGAAAAGTGTTGTGAAATTCATTCTCTCATGTCCAAGACAGCGATGGAAAGTAACTTGTTCTTGTTGCATGACATAAATAACAAACAAGTAAAAATAATACCTGGAGTATATAATTCATCAGTCTAGGAAGAGCTTTGCCAGTCTGACGAGAAAATAACACCTGGCATTAGCATGGCTCCTGGTCTAAACCCAGAACTTGAAAGAGACTAGAAAGGAAAGTTTTCAAAGCTGAAAGCATCACATTTGGGTCAAAGCTGGGTCTGACAATCAAAAGCGTGGTTACTAATTCCACCTCCATCCTTCTAAAAGCAGACCTGCTCGCTGGTGGATGAGACATGTTTTTGCAGAACAAGGCAAGTGCCTGAAGAGATGTATGTTGGCAACATGAAAAGGTTTGAAATTATCCCTATAGCTTCGAGGAACCTAAAATGGCAACTTTCTTCTCTGGCAAATGGCTCAGTGTTGCCAAACATGGGCTAAAAGCATACCGAATAAATTAATGCACACTGGAAAAATACAGACAACAAAGGCAGCAGATGGCATGTCACTCAGACACAACACTGTAATGCACGTTCTGACAGATGTGTTTAGCTGAAAGTAGGAGAATGTTACTTCCATATCTTGAAACACCTTCAGTATTCAGCAGAAGTTACGGCGGTGACGTGAAGAAAGTTAAACTCAGTTAAATTCTTGCTAAATTCAAAGAGTGAGAGACTGTAGGAAGGTTACTTAAGTTCAGCACTGTCTCTCTGCTCCGTCTCTCTTTTTCCTTTCCCCTCTTTCTGCCTGCTTCATCTGACAACAAAGCCATCTAACAGCTTGCAATGCTTAACTTGGAGCTTGTCTGTACTTCTAACACACATACCTTCCTCTCGCAACATTTGTGCACAAGCACAAACGCAGAAGTGCCGTGAAGCCTCCAGGAATTCACAAGCACCTGTTTAGGGGTATATGTCTAAGAAGAACTGAAAACATATTGGTTATCTAATTAATCTAACTGTGTGGGTGGTAAAGTTTTAGAAAAATTACTGTTGTGTTGGTAAAATGGTCAGGTCATGGTCTCCTGACTCCCAGCAACTACATTTTTTTCTTTTGAAAAGGCAAAAATCAAGGCCAAACACAGGCTTTGATTTATCTTGTATTCCACTGAGTAAAAACCCTCAGAGCTTTCTGTGTGATCATCCACTGAAAGTCTAGAGAAATGGGAAAAAAATTGCTAGCTGTGTGATGTTTTTGATTTCATTTGTGGGGACAAATTCCTGAATGTGTTCACCTGTGTTGCAGCGATTTACAGTGCTTTCTATGGATTACACGCCAAAAATAACACGCTAATACAGCAAAGGCTTGTGTCTCTGGAAACAGGTGGTGACACATGAGGAATATGACTCATCATGACAACATTTTGAGAAATTTATGAAGGCAAAGCCGCCACTGTGCGGCTGAAATTGTAAATCATTCCTGCAGCTTCACTTAGCACAGCTGAGCGATGTCGGGGATAAAGGCTTTTATCTTCTTCCAGAATAGACGAAAAACACACGTGTGGGCGTCTGCACACTCACATATATAAAGATAGATCCCTCAAGCAACGCAAGACATGCTATCTAGATTCTACATATTTTTCTGAGATCAAACTATTCCTGTCTGAGAGATGAGACAGTTCTGCTACCCTGCCCTCGACTCAGCAAGGAGGAAATGTGGGTGTAAGGAAAGCAGAGGTAAAAAGGAAATGACAGAGAGATGGGGAAGAAATCAGGCAAAGGACAACATAGTATATCCATTCATAGCGAAAAGTTCCGGTTTCCTATAAAATAAGAAAACATTTTTTGAAAAATCAAGTTGAAACCTGCAGTGAAGGGATCTCAAGGCCAGTTGAGAAAGAAGTGGATCCTTAAAAAATAAAAATCAGATCAGCAACAAAAAAGAAGTGCATTTTCCTTTTCTGAGCCATGTGTTTAGATTGTTTTGTGTTTTCTGTATTCAGAAGTGTTGAGTTTTTGAAACTAGCTTAATTGGTTCAGTGTTGTTCGGTGGTTTTTGTATCGGTTCTTTGATTTTTAAGATGTTGTTTGCTCACACAGCAGACCAAATATAATTTGCAAAGCTGAAACGGGCATATAGACATGCCCCTTGGGGTGCCTTCTGTTTGGGGCCATTTGGTCCCTAAATAACACACATACACACACACACACACACACACACACACACACACACACACACACACACACACACACACACACACACACACACACACACACACACAAAACCTTCAATTGCACTGCCAGCATAAGATCTGACATGTTGGGGTAGGCGTTGAACTGCCAGCTCACCCAATCTTATTGTTGTCATGCTATTTTTTTTTAGAGTTTTCAGCATAAATTCTTCCATACTAATGCATTAGTAGGTCCAAATTTTGCCTTCTTGCAGATTACTGTAATCAATTGAAATCCCAAGGGCAAACATCATATCCAGCACTCAGCCAAAAGTCCAGAGCCACTTCCTATTTCCCTCTATTCCTTCAATTTCTGCTTATTTTATATGTATATATTTATATAAAACTTAGTCATTGCCTTCACACTTACAGTTGCTTACTTTAAATTCAAATTGCAAAGTATAAATTAAAAAAACAGAAAACATTGAAGCAATAAAAAAAGATAAAACAACCTTCTGAAGCTTCATTAAACTCTTACATTAAAGATTTAAGTAGTTCACTGAACCATGTAGGATCTCTCCTGGTTGCCTACCAGTTGATGTATTTCAAACACTGAAGAAGACCATAACAGACTCAAGACAAGCCAGAGATAACCTGCTTCTCGGCTGACTTGAGAATGCTGCACCACGCTCTAGTTAGGGATCAAGGTGGCTGGAGGGATGTGAGAGCATCTCTGCAAAGACTGATACTGCTGTGAGCCAGACCTGGATCCGTACGAAAATCAATGAAAGGCCTGCTTGTCAGGTATGAGTTGGTTCACACTTCATGAACAGCATCTTTTCTCATGCTCTGGCAAATATTGATCTTTTATGTGTATTTTGTCAATTCTGTGCTGCAGTTTTTTCCTCTGAAACAGACAAGTAACTGGAGAGACATCATCATTAAGGTGCAATTAGAAGCTCATGAACCAATAAAAAACCATGATGAACATTTGCCTTAAGGGATTTCATGCAAATTGTAACAAAAACAACTAATAAAAGCTTTTGTGTGACTCACTGGTAAGCAATAGGTCACATAAGGAACTACTCACAGTTGCACACGCCAGAAACAAATATTTGAGCACATTTGGGATGTGATAAAATCACTTTTTTATTCTCACATTCTCACTGTGAGAAAAACACCCTGCCATTCAGCAACGCTAGTAGTAGCTAGTAGTATTATTTGTTCCAACACGCTCTGCTCAAAAAATTAAAGGAACACATTGAAAACACATCTGATCTCAATCTTACAAAAATCCTGCTGGAGATCCACACTGATGTAGAATGGGTAAGGTGTTAGGAGCAGAAGGATGCCACATCCTTTGATGAAAATGATCAACCTACAGAGGGTTTCATTTGAAAAGGATGCAGCAGGTTAATCCAACTTGCTGAAATGTGATTTTAGCAGCTCAAAATGGTTCGCAGTAGGTTGTATGACCCCCACATGCTTATATGCATGTCTGACAATGTCAGGGCTCCTTATGAAATCAAGTCCTGGAGAATCTCCTCCCAGATCCCGAGTGAAGGGTTTAACAATGGATCTAAGGACCTCATCCTGACACCTAACAGCAGTCAGGGTGCCATCATTTATCCTGTACAGGTCTGTGTGTCCCTCCATGGATCTGCCTCCCCAGATAAACACTGATCACCAC
The DNA here is from genome assembly GCA_006937965.1 of Callopanchax toddi. Classification (NCBI taxonomy): domain Eukaryota; kingdom Metazoa; phylum Chordata; class Actinopteri; order Cyprinodontiformes; family Nothobranchiidae; genus Callopanchax; species Callopanchax toddi. Next base: position 191,578 of record SSNR01000001.1, read on the forward strand.
CAAACCCTTCATGCTGAACAAGGTTTGAGGCAGCATAACATTCACCGTACCAGAGCTGGACCTTCTTATTCTGTGGTTCTCTGGTAGTGGAGCTCCATGGTGCTGGGCAGTGAGCACAGGATACATTAAAGGATGTTGGACCCTCAGACCACCCTCATGACGTTTGTTTTTAATAAGTTGGTCAGACATTCACACCAGTGGCCACTAAAAATCACTTTGTAGGACTCTGGCAAGATTCACCCTGTTCCTCCTGCACAAAGGAGCAGATAGCGGTCCTGCTGATGGGTTAAGGACATTTTATGGTCCTGTCCAGCTCTCCTAGAGTAACTGCCTGTCTCCTGGAATCTCCTCCATGCTCTTGAGACTGCGTCATGTGAGACACAGCAAACCTTCTGGCAATGACACATTGATGTGTCATCCTGGTGGGGTTGGACTCTGTAGGGTCCAGATATCCCCTCAGACTATCAGTAGTGACACTGACCCATTATCTTATAAGGTGTGTGTTTACTTTATAAGTTTGATGTCGCACACAGTCATGTTTTTAGTCCCACATTTTTATGGTTTGGATCTGGTTACCCTAACCAATACTGAACATAAGATAAAAGAAAAAGAAAACAGTTTCTGATTAGATTAATAAAAAAAACAACATTGTATTGTATATACAGTATTTTATATAGACTAAATCCTTAAAGCCTTTGATTTGTTGCTGCACAGCTTTGCACTTGTTGCTTGTTTTCCTTCTATAAGAAGATTAGCTGTAAGATGTAGCAACACCCTCAGATTATGGTGTACTCTGTTGTTGTGATGCTGCATTTACCATCTTCTTAGCCACCTTATTAAAATGCAACATCCCACTGAGATTTAGCTGCAGCATTTTATTCACAGATCAGCTCTTGTCTTTTAATTACAAACATGTTAAATTTAGAAACGGGAAAGCCTTTTTCTTTCTCTCCCTTATTTATTTTACCAAAAAATGTCACAAGGAGGCTTAAACACAAGACTAAAAGGCAGGTAGAGGACAAAAAAAAATCTACTTTAATGACTTACTTAAGGACAAAAAATCTATAGGCCCTGAAACAAAGAAAAAATAAAGCAGAGCTTTTCAGAAGTAGAAGAGGCGTATCCCAATGTTTCCTGGATGAGGGAACAGTAGTCCCAGGATTTGTGTAAGGTCAGAAACATTATATTAGAGAGAATATTGGATAAGCTGTTTTGAAGCTGGACTAACAGTCAGGGGGCAAAAGGAAAAGAATAAACTTTAATGGCTTACTCAACAAAACCAAAAACTAGAAGTGCTGCAGAAGCAAGAAAAGCAATAAAGCTAATAAAACAACAATAATCCAAAACAACCTGAGTAAACTAAAGCGACAGGAAACAGGAAGAAAGGCTGTCGATATACATAGGGTAATAAAAGAGAATGAAAGAGAAACATGCAATCAATAAACTAGCTGTGAAAGCAGAACAGAAATTAAAGTTCAGTCAACCGAGGCAACAAAAGGAAATAAAGGATTCAAATTATAAAAAAAAGACCGAAGCAGCAATGAAAGGAAAATCACAAGGTTATCGAAGAAACAAGAAAATAAAAACATCATAATTAAAAAAAAACACACAAACAGCACACACAAATAAGAGAGACACATCCACCAACACAAGCAATTACTGTCATCACCTTGACCCAGACAGGACTAGTCTTATTATGGGCTTTTATTATAAGGTTGCTTCCATGCAATCCCTGCTGCTTCACCACCTTCCTCCTCCTGTCACATGTTTTTGTTGTTCTCCAGCATTTGTGATCAATTCTTGTCTGACATCATCCATACCTCAGGTATACTGTTTCAAGTCATGCTGTTGATGCAAACGCTGATGTGAGTATCTGTCACTCGGCTCCCTCTCATCAGATTAATGTCGGCGGTTCAGCTAACATCATTCTAAGTCTTGACTGGAAACGCTGCCAGTGGTTTAAGAAAACTGCAAAAACAAGCATGATTTCTCTTCTTTTTTTTTCTTCCTTCTTTTCTTTACATGAGGATTTGAGGTGCTGTGCAAAGAAAGGTTTACCATTTAGATGAGTCATGAGATGATTACTGCTGTATTTATGCACACGCATACACACACAACGTTCCCTCTGACTATCTCTCTCACACACACACACACACTAAAAAGACGCCCCAGCTAAAAATCTGTGTCTCTACTGTGAATGCATCTGTTCTTTGAAAAAATATTTGTTGAGTTGTAAAATGACAAGTGTGTGCCCCACAGATATGGTTGAAATTGTATACACACTTATAACATAATAATATAAACAGGTGATACTCAAACTACAGAATAAATCAAAACAACGGTAACTTGAGGAAAAATAGATTGAGAAGTTGTGAAGGACAAGGCCTGTATGGTGCCAGTGGTCATAGGAGCATTTCAGAGTTCTGTATGCATATTGTAAAAATTCACACTTAACTTCAAACAATATGCTTCCACATGGGTTGTGCTGTCAACAGTTACAATGCACGAGAAATAACTTTTCTCTTTTGCCTTGTCTCAGATTTACTCTCAATTCAAATCTTCTTGTGAACTCAGCAATCTCTCTTGCATACACAACATACAAATATATATATATATATATATATATATATATATATATATATATATATACACACACACACACAGTATATGCCTAGAGCATGCAATTACCTGTGAGTGTGTGTGAATGTCTGGTGGCAGTGTCATCATGATGGTTAGAGGATATTAGCCCCAGCAGGAACAGCAGATATCTCAGCGCTGCCATAGGGCTGTCTAATAGTGCAGAAAATAAAGGCTGTGAAACTCATTAAGGCTCATTTGCCATGTGTTGAGACTAAGTGCTCTAATTTAGACATGACTTCAGATCTGCTGCTTCTGATTGTACACTTACATACAAAACCCATTCATACAACAGCTTCGCTTTAATCGCTAAACAAACACCTGGTTCCTCGTTGTAGAAGTTAAAGTGCATTCAGGTCATTCTTACAACAGCTTAATAGGGTCACTGAGAAGAAAATAAGGCAAGGGCGGAGATCATTTTCAGTTTTGCACTTTTGAAATTAGAGTTGAAATGTCAGGATAAGAGTCAGGAAAAAAGCTGAAACTGTATTTTCAGAAAGATAGCAGGAATAAAGTTAGTTACATTTAAAAAGGAAAACAAATATTAAAATAAACATCCATAATGCCTTGTGAAGATGATCTATTTTGACTTTATATTTTAGCATAGCCATAGACCATAACTTGTATCTAGAGCTGAACACAATCTGTAAATAGATTTTTTTTTTAAATTTTTGACCACAGCCTGAGTTTGTGTGTGTTTAAGACTCTTATTCTGACGGATTGAAAGGAGTTATTTGAATCCAGCTGCTGTGATTTATGCACCTGTAGAAATAATGCATGGACATGTTAAAAATAATGTTGGAAAGGTCATCACAAGAGGGCTGCATGGTAGCGTAGTTGGTTAGCACTGTTGCCTTGCAGCAAGGAGGTCGTGGGTTCACATCCCAGCTCTGCAGCCTCTCTTTGTGGAGTTTGCATGTTCTCCCTGTGCATGCATGGGTTCTTTCTGGGTACTCTGGCTTCCTCCCACTGTCCAAAAACATGACTGTCAGGCTAATTGGGCTAGTAAATTGTCCTTAGGTGTGAGTGGGCGTGTGACTGCTTGTTTGTCTCTGTGTGGCCCTGCAATGAACTGGCAACCCATCCAGGGTGTCTCTCGTCCCTTGACCGCTGGAGATAGGCACCAGCTCCCCCACAACTAAAATAATAAATTTAAAGAAAACTTTGTGTGTTTCCGTTCATAAATCTTTAAACTCATGACTACGTAACAGCCCCTATTTAGGTCACTGGTCCAGTTTTAACCATGTTTTGTTTTTTAAATGTCGCAGCTCTATAAATCATATCTTTCCCACTCACATCTGCTCACCTGGTGCTCCGCAGTAACTGGCTTGTTTAACTTGATCAGTGAAGAGGCCGCCTTGAGGCTGTGACTTGAAATTGTGCCGCCGAGGCTTAATGCCACAATTCGCACACATATGCGTCTCTACAGACACAAATGGAGATACCGGAAATGAAAAAAGTTTCTATTCTCGGGCACGCGCAAAAACTCTCATGAAGACATACATTATGAGCTACGTGTCATCTCTGGGATTATGTGAGCAGGAAATGATTTATTATCCACAGCCGTCCACCTGTAGAAGCAATCTGTGTCTGTACATGACTGCATATCTGCTTTAAATGTATCTTGTTCTGTTTGGATTTAAGTTTTCATTAGGGGTCCAAGGGGAACATGCATACAATAGAATACAGCATGATACAGTACAATTTGATAATACAATATGATGTGATATCAAACAATATAATATGATGTGAAACAAACTGAAACAATGCACAATAAACTATACTTTATAATACAATAAGTTCATTTTTTATTATTCAAAGAGACTAACCTATCAGGCATGTTGGGTCTGTGGCAGAAAACCAGAGTACCTGAAGAAAACCCATGCAGGTTGAAAACATGCAACTTCCACACAGAAAGGCCACAGCCAGGAATCGAACCTGCAACCTTCTTGCTCCGATACAGTTCAAGAATAGTGCTATACCAACTGTGTCACCATGCTGCCCAAAATAATACAAGATGTTACTATGAGTTACAATAAAATGAAATGAAACAAAACTAAATAATACAGAATGATATGACACAATACAAGAACATATGAACTGAAACAAGACAAGATAATAAGGGCCACCAGGGATATTGTTCTAAATTTCCTCTCATTCACACATGTAAAAACCTTTCATACATGTGAAAATATCTTATACATACATGTAAAAACCTTTCATACACACATGTGAAAACCTTTCATACATACATGTAAAAACCTTTCATACACACATGTGAAAACCTTTCATACATGTGAAAATAAAAACCCCTCATACACACATGTGAAAATCTTTCATACATGTGAAAACCTTTTATACACACATGTGAAAACCTTTCATACATGTGAAAACCTTTTATACACACATGTGAAAACCTTTCATACACACATGAAAACCTCTTATACATATATGAAAACATCTCATACACACATGAAAACCTCTTATACACACATGTAAAAACCTTTCACACATGAAAATAAAATCTTCTCATACACACATGTGAAAACCTTTCACACATCTGAAAACAAAACCTCTCATACACACATGAAAACCTCTCATACATACGTAAAAAGAAAACCTCTCGTATATCTCAGACACACATGTGAAAACAAAACATCGCATACACACATGTGAAAACCTTTCACACATGTGAAAACAAAACCTCTCATACATACATGTAAAAACCTCTCATACATACATAAAAAGAAAACTTCTCATACACACGTGAAAACAAACCCACCCATACACACATGAAAACCTCTCAGACACACATGTGACAACAAAATCTCTCATACACAAATGAAAACCTTTCATACATACATGAAAAGAAAACCTCTCACATTTGAAAAGAAAACCTCTCAGACACACATGATAAAAAAACCTCTCATACACACATGTGAAAATCTATTATACTGTACACACATGTGAAAACCTCTCATACTCCTGAACATGAGGTTTCATACACATATGAGAACACCTTTCATACACACATGAGAAAACACAAACTCATACACTTATGAATACCTCTCATGCACACATGAAACAAAACCTCTCATACATATTTTCATCCCCCCCAGGAAAAAGTCCTTTCTGATCATTAACAACTACCTGTCTGCCATAGATGTCAAAAGGCTTTGTGTAGATCTACAAAGTTTGACCTGAGTGTCCTAACAGCTTGGGGACACAAATAAGTATCACACATATTATTCTTTACTACTATATACTGTTTTGAAGTTGTTGTTTTTTTTTTTTTTAGTCCTCCACGTGTGTCAAAGCAGAGAGACATGTGCCGGGACAAAATGAGTCTAGGGCAAAATTACTTGGGGCGATATGCAATGGGCGTGAAATGAGTATTGGAGAACTTGAACCCCTTTCATAACTGTTTGCAGTTCTAGTTTTTTGTTGTTCTTGTGCTGTATGTTTTTATATAACGGCTGTGAATTTGAATGTTCAGGATACACTTGGATAGGCAAACAAATCTCGGACAAGCCCATTCTTGAGATGTCATTGAGGAGATCAGAGTTGCAGAAAATAGGTTTTACATTACTGCCACCAAGACTGCATGATTATCTATAGCTGAGGTTAAAAGAAAGGAGGTCTATTGAGTTCTGCAGGAGCAAAGCTTCTTTAGTCTCACAGATAGACAGGCAAACAGAGAAAATACAATTTTGCCCCGAGGTAACATCAGTCCACATCAGATCTGTCCCTTTGAGGGATTCAAACAGAAAGACTATTGAGCACCACCTCTTGGAATAAACATTTACTGCATTCTGGGGCTGTTGTGTGGATCTGTCAAGAGATGAATTCACTTTTCACTAAAATACAATTGCCTCTCTGAGGCGTCTTGGAATAGATCTGCATGTGTAATTGGATACTGATAATTTGCTCATGCACACAAGCACATATGGTCTCTGGTCTGTAGTCTGGCTCTGTTTTCTGCTGATTAGAAAAAAGTGATTTTAAAAAAGAAGAAGACTAAGAAAAGAAGCAAAATCCAAAGCGAGAAATAAACCATTATCATTATGTCCTCAGTAGAGGAAAGGTTTACATTGATCAGTTATCTTTCTTGTTTCTCTTCAGTCCAGCCTCCTGTTTTAATGGTGTCCCTTCACGAGTGAGATAATATGATCTGCACACATGCAAAACTCTAAATGGACTTTATGTGTGAGTTTTGTGCAATTTTTAAGTGTGGATTTAAGTATTATTCATAACACTGCAGGGCAATTTGAATCCCCGAAGGGCACTCTGTGTTGTGAAAGAGCAGAAATGCTCTGCCTCTGCCAGGCTCTCACCTGGACAGCTCTTCAAAGCACTCCTCTCTCAGAGCAGCCATCCTGGAGCGACTGGCACGGGCAGAAATAGCAGCCTGATAGCCAGACATGCTCCAACTGAGGCATCTGCTTAAAAAGAAGAGGTGATATTCTAATAGCGGCGCAAGAAATCCATCCAATGCCGCTACCTGGTTGGAAACAAAGCCCGACTGAGACAACACGTGCAAAGATGATTTTAATCATTTTTCTTGCAGCTATAGAGCTCATTATAAAGTTTTCTTATTGTCAGCCTATAGTGTATATGGCCTGACCGTGAATGGCAGCACAGAGAAGATTGAGTGACTAAGACAGAAGAATAAGGGAAAGCACAGGCAAGGGGAAGCACTTCAGTTGAGAGGTTTGTAATTAGAAGCAGTGGTAATTAACCAAATGGGAGATTAATGGACAGGGATGAGATGATTTCCGTGCTTTCTGAATCAAACATGAAAAAAAGCATATAGGAGAATCTCGCTCTAGATTAAGAGATATGCTAAAAATACACATGAAAAAGGAAAGCAGCATGCTGCACCCTCAGAGTAAATTTAAAAAAAAATAGAAGATAGAAGTTCAGTGATTTGGATGACTGCTGATACTCAGGGATAGATCATCTCATCAAAGAAACATTTTTTTTCATCACATCTCAAAATTAAATATTAAAACATTATAATGTCCTGGGTCTGTGTGCAAAACTGCACATGTAAAGAAGGGCTATGTGATGCGCAAACATGAGCACAAATAGGATTGGTTGATTTAAAGGAGTGGATGGAATCTCACTTTCTTCTCACTCTGATAAGTGTGCACTCTCAGCATGACACCAGTGAGGAGACATCTTATTTTTTTCCAAACTCTACATCACTTGTTTTCCTTATTTGTCGATGGAAGCACTGTAAGTGTGAACACTGACAGCTATTTGCACAGTGGCTTTAAAGGAACAAAAGCCGTTCTTGTGTGTAGAATCATATATTTTAAATTTGGGAAATAAGATGCGGTTAGAAAATCTGCAAGAAAGGAATGGTTAAGTTAATGTTATAACCTCTGAAGTGAGAGAATCGAAACATGCGCATGCATCTGTGTGCATTTCCTAAAAAGTCAGTTTTCACCATAAATGTTGCCGTGTCAGCAGAGTTTCACAAAGTACTTGTAATGCTGTTGGGTCTGATAACATCCCCAGTCTTGTATTAAAAACACATACAAGTCAGTTTGCAAATGTTTTCTAACCTACGTTTAAAAAAACTTCTGGTGCAGGAAAGTGTTGTTGCCAGACAGATGATATCATCATATCATAAAAAGTTAGAAATTTATTTTTTAATGAGTACCATAATGTGAAACTCCGCTCCTATTCTGATTAAGATCTTTAAATAGCAAGTTCTGCATCTAAATGAATAAATATCTCAGCCAGCCTAGACCCTCAGCAGCTCACATTCAGTGCCAGCAGATCTGCAGACTGCCAAATCGACGGTCTCCAATCTGTCTCCTAACTCTTTGACAAAAGCACAAAAATACACCAAACTGCTGCTCGTTCTTTTCAGTTCAATACTCAGCTCAGTTTCTCCCTTTAATCTGTAAACTTGAACTGAATTTAAGCACCGTGCTCTGTGACTGGGGCCCTCTGACCAGACCTCAGGGATGTGTTCTCAACCATCTTCTATTTATGCTTGCAACCCTGAAGGTGTATTCTTGTAATAAGTAAGCTCTATGGTAAAACATGAATACTTTAAAAATAATGCTAAAACTTTTTTACCAAGTGTGACTGTAGCAAGGTTAATGACTTGATCAGAGTCCAAATCCAACTGCAATTCAATGATTTATACAAATTAATCAATAAAACTGAATCTTTAAACTCGATTTGGTCTCTTAGATTAAGGTTTGATCAGCCATAAAGTAAGAATTTAGAGTTTGAATTTTAAATGTTATGTGCAAGCACACATAGCAGCAGCTAGCACTTCTGCTGCACTTTGACAGAAGTTGTACTTTTTTTTTTTTGCCAAAATAATGATGAAATTCTTTACTGGCAGCAGTGTACACAGTTCTTAAATAGCAGTCACATGAACGACTATGAAATCTTTGAGCCTGGAGTTTTTATAAGATGGTAACAATCTGCTGTAGTATTGGCGCCACTTGGATTGGCCGTTAGCTCTTCAATCTGAACACATAGCAGGTAAACTGAAAACGCTATTTAAAACAGATGTTATTTGTTTAAAACTAGTGGTGGGACTCGATTTTAAAAATGTATTGAATTAATTACAGATGCTATAATTAATTAATCACAATTAATTGCATTTTACACTAACAAGCACCTTTAATTTCTGGGGGGAAAAAAGCATTTAAATTGCATCTCAGTTCGAAAAACAAAAAAATGTCCCTGGCTAAAATTGGACAGACCTAAAAGTGCAGTACTTTATTGTTTTATTTATTCATTTTAAGTTCATTTTAAGAAGGGAATTGTTTTAAAATATTAATAATAATAAAGATTTCCATGTGGAAACACCCTGTTTGAGTGAACCTTTTATTGCTGGGCTGTGTTCAAACTGACCCACTGTCTTGAGACACATCTTCCTCGTTTCCATTGCGGGATCCGGGACGGGTCGGTTCTCTATCCAAACCAGACCATACGGTGATGAAGGGGCAGGAATAAATCTAAAGGCTAGAGACCGTCCAACTTACTTTCAGTTTTCGTGGAGGGAGACGTCCCGAGCCTATACCTCAACCAGCTGGATCCAAAATGGTCAAATTAAACTTCCCTTTGGAAGAGACAGCAGCTGAGTGATATTTGAAATACTAAAACAGAACAATTTAGAAGATTAGATACTTTAATGCACTTCAGTGTTCATTTTCTAAATACAAAGACCCATACTTTTATGTATACCCATTTTGAAGGACACAGAACTAAGACAACTATGTTGAACAAGGTTATGCTCATCTGGAAATATCTTTCTAACCTTTCCTTGGAAGATTTTTTCTTAAAAAAAAATGAAAGAAAGTTTTATAACAAATCAAATGAATACCTTAGAATCCTTTATTCACTAAATAAACATGGAGCCTCTGTAGCACTTCAAACAGATCACGACTACATGCCAGGCCCGCCCACAGGTAAGATTAAAAATAATGATCATTTAATCAGTGTTAATAAAAAGAATTGTGTGCACTCTACTATAAAATATAAAGTTTGCAGGGCAGTCGTTCAATCAAGATAGGTTGAATCAGCTTTGGAGAAACTGTCATGAATCATGTTCTATTTTGTTTTGACTTGTCTCATTTCTGTCTCACCAATCAGGCACAGCTGAGCTTCTGCAATCAACTGATCACCGCCCCCTGTGCCTGCCTCATATAAGCAGCTCTACTCCTCAGAACAGTCGTCAGATTGTCTGAGTCTCTTGTCACAGCCATCCAGCACATCATTGTTGCTGTTTCCCTCACAGAGTTACGACCCTTTGCCCGCCTTCTCATTTATGCCTCCTGCCTCTGCCTTTATTAGACATTCGATTTTTGACCCTGAACCTTGCCTGCCTCTGACCAAGCCCCTCGCCTTGCCCTAATTTGTGCCGTAAGTTTGTAGATCTTTGGTTGTCGACCTTTGCCTGCCCTGAAAGCAGAACTTGCATTATGATTTAGAGTATTGTTGTATTCTGACTCACCTGCGAGCCATCCTTGGCTGATCCCATCAATGAGAGGAGACACAAGAATGGACTACCTGCAGTTTTTAAATAAAAGATATTTAAACCTGCTTTTGTTGTCTGGTGCAATTATCTGGTCCAGTTCCTATATCTTCATTTATCTCACGTTACATCGTTAATCCAGCAGAAATGTTCTATACTGGAAGTACAGTAACAACTGTTGATATGCTGTACATTTAGAATTCTGTCTAAAACTGCACTATTTATAACTGATAGTGACATAAAGGTCTAAAAAACAATGTTTTCATTGAAGTTCTTTAAAATATTCGGGAATAGATTTGTTATGGGAGTGGAAAACTCGCCATTACTCATTTTATAGTGAGCGATGCTTAAATCACAGCTAGAGCAGAAAGAAGTTTACACTGTCTGTCTGCTATTCTGGTTTCTGTGAAAAACATTTATGGAGAGGTCATGTTAGTTTAGTTTCTAACTTTTTTATTTATGAAATAGGAAGTCAAAACATTTCTGACGTTTCCTACATCTCAACAGCAAATTCCTTCCCAGAGAAAAGAGCTAATGATGCTCATCCAGCACTTTGTCTGATGTTTTATGCTGTCTTTACATTAAATGGCACACACTGTAGAGTGCTTGCTGAAAAAACATAACTCACACTGTAAAACTATGAATGGAGGAGTTAGCTCTGAGGAGCGCAAGTGAGTGAATGATTGCTTCTCTGATTGATTCTGGGGCAAAATGGCACCAAGAATTGTCTGTTTTATAATCTTCATTAACACGCAGATGGAACGATTTGAGTCAGCTGGATTTTGAGCGAGCAGGTGAGTGTGTCTGCATCATGTGCCGAGGCCTCTCCCTCAGCTCATCCATGCACTCTTATTGTCAGAATGTTGCTGCAGATCGCCTCATATCATTAATCAATTATTCACCAGCAGCCTGTTAATGTTTAATGAGTGAGGCTGCTGCGGTCAATTACTAATGAATTGTGGGCGTGGTGAGAAAGCTCGGAGAGGAGTTTAAATACCATACTGTACAACAAACGTATATATAGGTGTCTGCCACATGAAAGACAGCTGCATTTGCATGGCTTGCATATATTTGGATTTTAGTGTAATTCTGCATTTTAAGGTCACTGTTGTAAAAACAGTTTCGACAAACTCCAAGTTCTCTAAGTGCCACCGTTTTCAAGAAAATGTTTTTTAACTACATTTCTTATTTGCATTGTATTGTTTTTGTATAGAAATGTAAGTTTTTATTTTATAAACTGTAATCAAAGTCTCTTTAATGAAACTGGACAAAAACAAAAAAAAAGCATGCATAAGTTAGCAGCAAATAACTTAAAACATCCTGAACAGAAGGTGTGTCCGGTGACTCATTAACAAAGTATTCTGTGTGTGTGTGTGAGACTAATGAGCAGATGAACAGTTGACAGGTCAGTGCACGTCCTCTGAAGTGTGTGTGGCCTGCAGTCTGTTGGCCATGCCTCTGTAACCAGGATAATGAGAGACCAGCCCCCTGTTAGGAGCTATAAACAACTAAAAACAATGCACCAACTCAGACGCCACCTTATCACCTTGCAGCCTTAAATATAGAAAACTGAGGGCAAATTTGCAGCATAATGGTCAGTTTGTGAATGCATTGTTCCATGCAACCATGCAGGTTGTGGGTTTTATAGAGCCAAAATGACAGACTTGCTTCCAAATACACATGCATCAAGTGTTCAATGTTCAATTTCAGCCAATATTCTCTCTGAATGGTTTCTAAACCACCGTTATTTCAATGAACTTCTCAGCAGATGCAGAAAATTTAGACATAAAGACATTGGCCTTGTTAAAGACATTACATCACCTGCAGTACGTTTTTTACAAAAAGCTTTAAATTAACATTTATAAAAGAACCGTCATACAGGAGAAAGAGTCCCATCTTTCTATAAATGTGTGTTGAAGGCTTCTTGTTCCAACTTTGAAGTTTTCATAATTAGTTTTTTATATTATGATGTTCACAAATTATTCTATCTCAATTTGCTTTATATTACAATAAAAAGCCAGAGGAACCCGATCATCCCTGAGGTCAGCACTTGGTAAAAGTTGGTCACCTGTAAAAGCTGAGGACATTTTTGGGAATTAATGCATTACAAACATTTTTGTTCTAACTCACCTCCAAGGTGCGGAAGCATCTATTGCCATCAACCAGCTGCAATTTCTTGGTCATTGACGTTGCAGAAAAATTGTCTTATGCCTCAAGCAGGCTGGCTCATGGCTCCAGGCTACAAGGTCAGCCCAGGAGGGAGGTAAAAGACCAGCTTGAAGAGCTTCTCTAAAGGACCAGGATTCCTGTAGGCAACTGGGTGGCCCTGGATGGCAACAGAACATTCATCCTGGTGCAGCTTGATTGTAACTTGTAACCTGACTTTTCCACTCACAGCTTGGCCTCTACAGCCATCAGCAAGCTTACAGACTGAAACCCAGTTAACTCAAAACAAAAAACATTTAAATGGATGAGAAGTACTGACTTAATTACAAGATTACTGAATGACTGACTGAGCACTTGATAACTGTGATCAGAAAGAACTCACTTTAAGCAGAAAGTTACTTCTGGCAGTACTCCACTCTGATAGTCGCCATCTGCCTTGACCATTAGGATTAGGATAAAATCTGGAGAGAAATGACAGCAAGACAAAGGGAGAAAACAAATACTGATTATGTTCCATTGATCAGTAATCTAATGATACAAACAGATTTGGAGAGAAATATATTAAAAACAAAGTTTAAAACAAGAATTCATGACTTCAATGCATGATGTATGTAACTACTAGACTATAAGTTCACCTAGGTCATTTATTTTTTATTGTTTGTTTTGCCAACTAAAGTATGGCTCTTTACCCTATATATGTAAAAGAAATGCCTATCACAGAGCCTTATGATTCTAAGAAGCATCATTCAAATTCTAACCCACAATTCGACATATTGAATGATGAAGTGTTGAGGAATGGGAGGACAATTTGGAAAAACGTAATTCTCGGTTTTCTAAAGCTGATTATTTGGGTTAGATGAGAAAGGCAGCAACTCACTCACATTTACAGTAGGGATGGGGAGCTGCTGACGTCAACTACATAGTCAGGCGATGGAAGGAATATTATGAGGAGCCCCTCAATTCCATCAACACTTATTCCAATAATAAATCCGATCTAAGAGACCAGGGGATGGATTATCCAGTCTCTGGGGCAGATGTTGCTGAGGTAGTCAAACATCTAGAGCCATGAGGCTTGACGAGATCCATTCTGGGTATCTCAAGGCTGTAGGACTTCTTAGCTGACATGCCTCTTCAACATTGTGTGGTAATTGAGGGGGGTTCCTGTGGAATAGCAGACAAGAGTGGTGGTCCCTATTTTATAAAAGGGGGACCAGATGGTGTGTTCCATCTATGTAGGGCTCACACTCCTCAGCCTCCCAGAAAAAGTATGCTCCAAGGTACTGGAAAGGAGCATCCGGTCAATGCTTAAATCTTAGATTGAGGAGGAGCACTGTGGTTTTTGTCCTGTCCATGAAGGCGTCAACCAGTTTTAAGCCTTACTAAGATCCTAGAGGAGTCATGGTCACTGCCATGCTCCCAGGAAGACTGTGAGTCTGGTCCACATAGATGGCAGTAAATCACCTGTTGCTGATAACATAGGACTCTGCCAGGGTATCTTCAAAACCTTTATGGACCGAATTTTCTAAATTTGGTTATGGTGTGGAGTTGAGGTGGTTTGGGCACCTGGTCAGGATGCCTTCTGGACGACTCCTTGAGAAGTCAGCAGGAGGCTCCAAGTCCAACACTCTGGGGGGTTTAATAGGCTGGCCTGGAAACATGTTGGGCTCCCACTGGAGGAGCTGGTGGAGATGGCTGGGAAGAGGACAGTGTTGGCTCTCCTACTGGGGATTCGGCCCAAGCGACCAAAACCTGGATGATCAGAAGACAGCAAGGCCAGACCAGACCAGGCCAGAAAAGATCATGATCCATTCAGGTCCCCATCATCAGAAGTGTTTCTTTTCTTCTCAATGAAACATGGAAACCGGAAAAATGGGTGCTTGCAGCTCTTACAAGACCTATTGTCAGAGCAATACTCGGCACGCTTTTAAGCACACTCCTTCCTCTGTGAGGAGCTCCATCCATCATGAGGCCGGAACGGGACAGAAGACCATGGGAAATGAAGCATGGCTAATTCTATTAACACAAGGACACAAACAATCTGTGGGGAATCACAGAAGGAGGAAACAAAATCCCAGCGGACTGTCTTCCTGCTGCATGAGACAGAGCGGTTTGCCACGTTAAGGCCCAACTTTACTGCACGCACACATAAACACACATACACACAGGCCTATATGAGCATCATCAGGAACACTGATAGCCCTGCCCTCAAATCGTTCTTTTTTCTTTTATTTCCCCCCCCCCCATCTTTTTTCTCTCTCTTTTCTGTGGGGAAAAAGCACAAAGCTCTCTCGCTGAGTGACCCTTATTGGACAAAGCTGGCTTTCTAGGCTTTCTGCATATATGCATGCCATGTAGACAATGAGGCCTCTATTAGAGAAGCCAGCATCTCCGAGCTGGAACGGCAGGGATGAGGGACGTGGTCCAAGGAAGCTGTGATTGACACTGGAAACTGATGTGCATGAGTACACCTTTCCCCAAATATTTATATCATGTGTGTGTGTGTGTGTGTGTGTGTGTGTGTGTGTGTGTGTGTGTGTGTGTGTGTGTGTGTGTGTGTGTGTGTGTGTGTGTGTGTGTGTGTGTGTGTGTGTGTGTGTGTGTGTGTGTGTCACAGAAGGGTAAAGCAGATTATCTTACTTTTTCAGTTTCGGCAGAGTTCTCATGTGTCCCATGATGTCATGCAGCACATGCATGGAAAACATCCTATACTTATCGCCTGCATACAAAACAGACAAAATAAAATGCAACGGCTTTTGGCTGCAATCTAAAGAAAAACTGCTTTGAGCAAGTCTACACATTGTGTATCTCTATGCACTTGACTAACTTTACAATACAAAAATCAGGCCTCAATTCTGTGTGTGTGCGTGTGTGTGTGTGTGTGTGTATGTGTGTGTGAAATGTGCAGACTAGAGAGAGAGAGAGAGGTCTCTCTGTGGTTCAATCATGCGTGAAGAGGATTTTCGGTTCAATAGGAGCTGCACACTTGCATACTTGCATTCTAATGAATCCGCGTGCATAATCATACAAACAGATTCGTGTGTGTTCACATGTACATGCACAAACTGTGGCGACACTTTTCCTGCTCTCGTGTCGGACGAATTAGGGCAAAAAGACACAGACCTCTAAACTAAAGTGGTGCATTGTGTTAGTGAGATGAATTCAGACGGAGCTGAGTTTGGTCTTTTAGTTTCAGCTCTAACGGTGGACGTCCTGAACCTCTTCAAACCAGATGGGCCAGTTTGGTGCAGTTCTCTTTTCCACTGCCCTCATGGAGTGTAATAATGTGTTATAACAATAATGGAGCTTCCTTGAAGCAAAATGTGAATCTGAATTCCTCTTGTACTCTACATGATTCGAGCCAGGTTGCAAGGACACAGAGAGGGATCGGCGTGTTGTTCTGCACCCAACACACGTATGTAAAACACCCATCTCACCTCACCTCGTCCCCTCTTTTATCCTCCCTTCCCACCACCTCACTCCACTCACTAAACCTTGAGTTGTTCTGAGAGGTAAACATGTGCTGAGGGAGGTGAATGGCTAAGTTTTCTTTTTATCCAATAAAAATGTCTCCTTGCCAGATCGATTGTTGTTGCTAGGAGACTGAAGCATCCTTTGGCAAGGGGCTACAGCTCTCCACGTCTGTTGTTTCCCTCCCCATCTCTCCTTTTTTTCCCTCCTCTCTTTCCCTCGCTCCCCTCTCACTCACTTTCTCTGTGCCCCTCGTGCACGCGCGCTCACGCTCAAACACACGGAGCTGGCGCGCTGAGCAGTGGCGCCCATCCTCTCTCCCCTCAGTGCGACTCCTCCGAGGGATCAGGAGTAGACTAAAGTCAAACTTCCTGCAGCTTTAAGATTTGTGCGCAAACCTTTGGAGGATCGGAGTCGCCCAAGGTAGGTCCAACGTGACCCGTTCGGTTCTGGTGGGCTGCTGTGAAGTAATCTAAGATTACAGGTTAGGGCGACAGAGTGCAGAGGAAAAATTGACAGTCCGAGAGCGTTCAGGCGCGTGCCAGACAGTCGCGCGGAGGAGAGCGATTGCTTTGAACTTTGCGCAGGATTTAAATACCCAGCTGCACTGCAAACATGTAGTTTTCTTCAGCAGGCTGATGGCGGGGTGTGATAAAATGCGGGGTGTTGGAATAAAAAGCCCTGGGAGCTAATCTCTGCAGGAGATGCAGGAGAAGATACAAAGGGTGAAACAAAGAGTATCTGCAGTTGCGTATGTTAACGCCGCACCGAGAAGTTATTTGGGTTCAGACAAACCGCGCGGAGGCATGTCCCCCGGCTTTAGGCGTCCCGTGGGGGGACAGGGGAGGGGAGTGGGTCTCTGGGAACGGCCGTACAGGTGGATCAGAGAACTGATAACTGTTTATCATCAGCATTACTCTCCTGAACAGCCACCCAGCACCTTGCGCCAGAGGAGAGGCGCATGGAGACGGCATCCAAAATGTCCAAATCTGACTTCAGGTGTGCTGACTTCAGACTGAGAGGTTCTACCTGATGACATATCCCACAGAGGAGAATAGAAGTGATACAGAACATAAAATACTGTAAGTTAGATCATATAGTTCCTCCCAGGTGGTTTAGTCTAAAAAAAACAAAAAAACAAAAGTGAGGTTGTTCCTGCAGTGTAGGTGTGTCTAACTTTACCTTTCCTCGTTTATTATTAATAGTATTTATTATTTCTACTTAATTAATCAAGTACTGGTTCTATTTCTCATAACAGTTTACTATTTTGATGATCTTAGATTTATCTTAGGGTTGCACAGATTTCTATTCAACACCTGAATGGAGTGATAGGAGTGGCACATCTTATAAAATCACAGTGCTCTTTGCTTTTGTCAAAACAACATATCAACTGTTTTTTTTTTAAATAGAACAGAGATTTTCAAAATAATGTAAAGCACATATTTGCTCAGAGGAGGGGGTGGACAGCACCTGTGCATCTGCTGTCTGAAGCTTGATCTCATGTGAAACATCCAAATAACATATGGACGTATAACTTAATGTTATAAATCCTAAAATCTTTCAAGTTTTGACTTCTTCTTTCAGGATGTAGGGAGTATGTTTGTTTGCATTCAATTATATTGTTTATTTTTTCAGTTTTCCCCCTCAGATTAATGTTCTCCTTTGAATTATTTGAACATTTTATGATTTTAAATATCAGTGTATGTATAGGTGTTGCGTCAAGTTGTGTATAGGTTTGGACAAATGTGCTCAACTTGTGCAACTTGTTGAATCTTCGTGCATACTGTGGTTTTTCTAACTCCTTGCATGTCTGTCTGTACTTGAATGTCAGATGTGAAGATGATGGGTTTTGTTCGAACTTGATAAAGATCAGTACGCTTAAGTATGTTTGTGTGAGCATTTTATAAGTAAAGCATCTGATGCAAATGAGTCCCGTCTTAAGTTTTTGTTTCAGTGCTCAGATTCGTGTGTGTGTGTGTGTGTGTGTGTGTGTGTGTGTGTGTGTGTGTGTGTGTGTGTGTGTGTGTGTGTGTATTTACGTGTGCAGAAAATGGCCTTGTAGCTTTGACTCAGCTTTTCTCACTGTAGACAGCAAAGACCCCATTAGCAGTAATAATACTGTGATAGTTGTGTTTGTTTTTGAAGCCAATGTGAGCAACAAGAATCAGCTGATTTTATTGGTTGACTGAATCTTTCTTTTGAAAAACATCACATGTAGCTCTTCAACTTTATTAGGTATATATTTTGATTATCATAAGTTTAAATGTCTCTGTAAAAATGTAATTCTGTATGTTTTCAAGCTGTTTAGTGGCGTTTATAAAATAAAGCTTAGAGGTTCACATTTCTGATGTCCTTTCATCTCTCTGGGCTTTTTGTTCTGTGCATAATTGTGCATAAGATTGAAATGTGTTTAAGGATGTTTTAGGGAAATTGAAAGTCTCTAGATATACAATAGCCTCCGAGCACGTGCACAGACAGCAGAAAGTGGTTTTTGCTGCAAGAGTGGTTTCTGAAGTGCTGTGAAGAGAATCTCCATCAGAATGTGACCGGTATGAGTTTAACTCAGACAAAGCTCCATAAAGGGCAAATGTTTTAACAGAAAAGAGCATGCATTTTATCTGTATTAGGACAGAGTTATATTAAAAGAGAGTCTGCACTGAATGTACAATGCAAATGAGAAATAACTTAATAATTATTGGAAATTTTACAAGTAATAAATCCAATATGTGTCCATAAAAGAATCAAGAATGTTTCCTTCTTGTGTGCAAGAGGCCCAACAATGAGTGCAGTTAGTGAAGCCTTACAGTGTTTTAATGATACATGTGATGTTTTTCTACATGAGAAGACAACTAACTAACATTTCAGTTCTAGATTTGGAATAGTATTTGATTAAATTGTAATATAAGTGCAGCTATAAACACATTTCAATGGTTACAGATGTTTCTAAAGAGAGTTTTATGTTGCTGTCCATGGTGCTGAAATCTTCCCTGATTTGTTTTGTATGAGATAAAAACTGGAAAATTGAATTTAATCTCAAAATATTCTACTTGTTTAGAATATTTGTTAATGTAACAATCATTTTTATTTAACTTTTTTCCATTCTGCTTTCATATGTTGATCCACAGGAAGGACAGCATGGGGTCTAACCTCAGAACGGTCAGGAGACGTTTCACACATTAAGGAAGCAGGTAGGTGAATTAAAATATGTTTCCTCTTTCATGTAAACAACAACTGAACCAGATCTGACAGGCAAATAGGTCAGTGTAATTTGTATCTGTATGAAGCTTGCATGTTCTTGTGTGTCTTTCAGGAATTCTATAGTTCCCTCCAATAGTTTGGAGGACATCTCAGATTTAAATGGGGTTTTTGAAGGTTTGAATGTGTCTGAGGTGATTAAAAAAAGCTAAAGAAAAACTTCTTCATTATTAAATGCTGAAAGAGGGCAGTTGTTTATGTCTTTGATTCAGATAAACACAAACTTTAATGTTTTTATGTATTATTAATACTGAACTTGAGATTGAGTTGTGCTACCTCATGTAAACATATAAGGTCTGCTATTAATACACTTTCTAAGAAAGTCATTTTCCCAATTAAATTGGGAGTTCATCCATTTGTGTGCCCTCACCTGCCATATTATTAGGTACACTTGTATAGTGCTTGTTAACATAAACATTTAGTCATCTAGATGTGGTGAGGATGACCTGCTGACGTTCAAACCGAGCATCATAATGAGGAATGAAACAATTTAAGTGACTTTGATGCATGTTGGTGTCAGATAGGCTGTTCTGAGTATTTCAGCTGATCTACTGGGATTTTCACCCACAACCATCTTTAGGTTTTACAGCGAATGGCCTGAAAAGAAGTAAATATCCAGTGAGCAGCAGTTGTGTGAAAATGTTTTGTTGGTGTCAGAGGAGAATGTGAAGACTGGTTCAAGGTGATAGAAAGGCAACGGTAGCTCAAGTACCCACTGGTTCAAACCAAGGTCTGCAGAACACCATCTCTGATCCACAACATGTTGAACCTTGAAACAGCAGGTGAACTCTTGCCAGCTAAGAACAGGAAACAGATGCTATTATTCAAACAGAATCAATCTGGGGTCAAGAACGTTACATTATGGATTAATCTGCCTTGTATCAGTGGTTCAGGACGTGGTGGTTGATGGTTTAAACTCCAACACATACCTGAGTATTGTTGCTGACCATATCCATCCCTTCATGACCACAGTGGACCCATCTTCTGATACTTCCAGCAGGATAATGCTCCATGTCACAAAGATCAGATCATCTTTAACTGGTTTCTAGAACATGATGATGAGTTTACTGGACTCCAGTGATCTCAATCCAGTCCAGAACCTTTAGGCTCTGTTGAAATTCCCATCATCAATATTCAGCTGACAAATCTGCAGCAGCTATTATAGTGTCATGTTAAAATGGAGCAGAACCTCGGAGGAATATTACAACACTTTGTTGAATTCATTAATTGAAGTTCTGAAGGCTAAAGGGGGTCCAAACTAGTAATAGCAAGGTGGGTTTGAAGGTGAGAACGAGCACAGCTTCTCAGATTTTGACCATTTTTTACTGACACAGCGAAATTCTGGTCGTTGTTGCACTGATTTAAAATTTGTCTTCTTGTTTTTGCTGTTGCCTCTCTCTTACTGAAATGTTCCACATCATTTTTAAAATAGCTGTTACATATTTTTCTATATTTACACCAGGCTGTTTTTCTGGGCGTACGTCAGGGTGCTAGAATGATGACGTATACGGGGAAGATGAAAGAAAGCAATAGTTAAGCAAACAAAACATTCATGTCAAAGTTTGTTCACTTTTTATTTCACTTACATGTTCTTTGTAGTTAGTTTGAAGGCCTCCTGAAGTTCTTGGTTTTTAAAGTTTTGTTTCATACTGTTGCTGTGCTCCACATGTTTCTTATGCTGTTCTGCTCCAGTGAGAAAACAAGAAGGTGTCTTGAAATCACTGCTGTTTCCTACAGTTTCCTTCTCATCATCTACTTACAGTCACAACACACACTGAGCTGCACACAAACACACACATATGCACTCAGTGTTTGTTCTCTGGCACCCTCCTGTTCCCGACACGCACAGACGTTCACACATGCGTACACACACTCAGGGGATGAGGCAGTGAAAGGGCAGTGGGATGTACAGCTGTGGTGGCGGGTCTCTACAAGAGATCAGACTCTTTAATAAATGATGATCCTGAGAAGGAAAGCGATGTGTGTGATGGTGAAAGGTGCCTTAGTGGTCATGCATTGTTTGCCATCGAGACACGGTGTCCTCTGTTGAAAGTTAGAAGTTGCAAATGTTTCTTTTTTTTATTCATTGCTGTTTGGACATTTATAACAAAAATTGGGCAAATCTAAGTCATTTTTTAAAGTTTTCCATTCTTGATCTCGTGACAGTTTGCAGCAGAGTAGACTTGAAGAGTGACAATAAATCAAATAAAGGTTTTGCAACTGCTGCAACGAAAACAAATTTACTGTGCGTAATTAACTGTATAAACCACAACCAAGAAAACAGTCAGAAAGGTTTATAGGGTAACCAGGATAGGAAGTTAAAGCTGTTAGATCTAAATCCAAATATGACAATAAAACAGCACTGTAGGACGTGCACTTGAGCAAGATTTTATTATTAATGTAAAATACCCTGCACTTGTCTAAGTCATGGAGTAAAGTGCTTTACATTATAGTCATTCACACACTGATGGCAGTACGCTACATTGTAGCCACAGATGCAAAATGATCATACACAGGTGCCACCAGCAGACAATGTGGGTGATGTGTTTTGCCCAATGACAAGGTGACCCAGCTTGAGCTGAGTTTCAACCGACAACCCTCTGGTTGCAAGATGACTGCTCTACCTACTGAGTTACCGCCGCCAAAAACCTAAACATTGACAACAAGTAAAAGTAGACATGATGGTCAATGGCTGAGATTGTAATGTGCTATTGTTACTTTCTTGTTTGTGATCTGAAGCGCTGAGTCTCTAGCGCACCGAGCTGCAGCAGCCCACTCATTTGTGGTGCCACCCAACCATCCGACCCGCCTGCACCTGCTGCCTGAGTCTCACTAAAAAAAACAAATGACTACAAAGAGGAGATTCTCTCTTGTGAAATCCCATGAGTTCAAGAGTTAGAGATCATCATTAGTTGTTTGGTGTCACGATGAGAACAAATTCACTAAATGATAACATAAGCTCACATGAGCCAGTCATGTTACAGTTCTTGTATTGAGGATTCTGATTAAACCTATAATCTGTAGAGTCAGGAGAGGAGAGGAGAGGAGAAAGGACAGAACGGTGTTGTCTGCTGGTGGCCAGGATGTGGGCGGTGTTAGATTAACATAATCATAGATCCCTTTCCACTGAAGAAGGAAAAAGGTGTAGTTATATATATTTTTTTAGAGTTTTCAAGGTCTTCTAACAGAACCTTGAAATGAAACATTTTTCCAAACTGTCCAAGGGGGGTGTAGGCAGGAGAATCAGCATCACCTACCTCTTTTGTCAATAACTCAAATAGGAGTGTGCATAAATTCTCATTTCAACATTTCATATTTCTTAAAAGTTGTTTAAACTTTATAACACACTTGGATGGAAACCTTGTAACTCAGCTGAAGCAATGAAAACCCCCAAAAGGGGAGCTTCTGTCAGCAAAATAAAACTTTCCTGTTACTAGAAATCAGCAGTAACTATAATGTCTACATTTCTCAGCCCACTGACACGCTGACGGATTTACAGAAAGATGGGAACTTTACTGGGCTCTGATTGGATCATCTTTACACCAAAATATTGTCATTTTCAAACCTGCAAAAGACAATCAGGAGGTTAGTAAAATACATTTGTCTTGAAGAATTAGAGTGGCAAGATACAGTAATGTCCAAACCAAAAGAAAGTGTGAGTCAAATTTGGTTATTTTAAACAAAACTTGTATCCTATTCCAGCCATGATCTAAATAAACCAAATATGAGCTTGTTGGGTGGTTTTATGTGAAGTTCATGTTTGTGGAATTGAGTTACTTTTTTATTTTCTGGAAAAAAAATTGACCAAATTGCATCTTTTTATCCCACCATTTCATTTATTTTACCTGAGAATCAGTCTATAAATGTTGCTAATCTTATTTGTGTGAATATTTTAATTAGAACGAGTGATGTAATGTGAACAAAAATAACTTTTGAGTATATATTTTGTCAGAACTGCACAACTTTCTCCCGTCTGTGTAATTTAAAAATAAATTATTACATCAGGTTTTTGATTCTTCAACTGTGTTGTGGGATTGAGCAAATAATTCATGTGTTTCAATCATAATTTTTCATTTTTAGACAATTAAAATCAAGAATGGGTTTCTTACAGTGTTTTATTTATTGGTGGAGGCCTTTGATAAGCCAAACTGGCTTCCAGCACTCTATCTTGATAAATGGTGTATATATCTTTTTTTTTTTTTACTGTGCAGATTCAATATTTAAGTTTATATTATTTCATTTAAATTTGAGCAGTTGGCATATTGGAACACACACTAAAGAAAAAATCATGTTTGTGCAGACTTGCATCCCTATTTTTATTTTGTTTTGTTTATAATTAACCTAAAATAACCTTTAAAATATAGAAGAAGGACCTATTAGGAAACAAAGAAAAGTTATTTGCAACCTGGATACAGTTTTACAGTCACATAAACAGAATTAGACATCACATCTTTATGAACGCCCCCAAAATAAATTGTTTTATCGATTTAAACAAAGCAAGTGTTTCACATTTACGATGGGGTGGATTTATTGTGCTGCAGAAAGAATAATGAGTCTCGTAATTGAAGAAGCGTATGAATAAGTGGAATTCCTGGATAATACGCTGAGCAAAAATCATTTAGGTTCTGACGATTAGTGAGGAATGACTGCAGTAATTAGTTTTTACACATCACTACCTAAACTAAATCAAGCAAAAACAAGCAATAATATCTAATATTGTATTCTGTCTAAGAAGCTTTTCTGTCCACCTGAGCCAATTAGATGTATTTGTTTAACCGTCTCAGATGGACTGTGGTTCTTTACTGATCCCTTTTATCGATGCTCAGTCCACCTCATGCATCAACCTCAGAGATGACAGACCAGCAGCTGTGTGAACATGAATTAAGTATGGGATGCAGCAAGACTTGTGCTATAGCAAGGTTGACTGATGTGCCATGATAACTCCCAGGGTCATTACATGACAGTTAAGTTGATAGATTCGATCCACAGATGGGTAATTCTCCATCTGACAGCTTCACTCCGTTCTACAATGATGAAAGGCAGACCTGATGAATGCTTCCCCACATTTCCCAGCCGAGGTCTGTTTTTAGGCTGAACAGCAATTTTTAATCATGTCATGTCAAATGAGTTGTGGATCATAAAAACTTAGGGAATGCACGGTGTGAAGAAAATGAAGACAGAAGCCCTGTTCTCTCAGAGATTGTCCTATAATGTCATCAAAGACCGTTCCTCGTTACGTGGCTCGACGGTACTCCTCCATACTGATGCAAACACGGCCAACGTGCACTCACAGGCGACAGGACGAAGCGGCGTTTAATCTGAATTCCTTTGCATGCAAAAGGTTTTTAAACACCTAAAAGTATGAAAATGTAGCAAATGCTACATCATCTTTAATAGTGAACATGACAATCATGCATGTTTTTATTAAATACAACACCGACCTTCTTAAATGGTGAAGGTTGGACATAAGAATGATCTAGCTGCCACTTTTAAATTGTCTAAATTCTTTGATTCCACGTTGCACAGACAAATCCTAGATCACTTTTGCTGCACTTCTTATGTGCTTTTGCAAGTTTTCTTTGAAGTATTTTTCTTGCTTTAGTTGTGTTGCTTGAATTTAGTCATTCAAGTATGCCCAAATAATTTAAATTAATTCTAGTTTTAGAGCAATTTATAGAAAAATAAACCCAAACCCTGCATGTTTAAAGGGCATAAGGATACATAGATTACTTAAATTGGATGTCATATCTACTTTAATGATTAACAAAACTCATGTTTTTTTTTTTTTCCTTTTTGCCCTGCTATAAAAACAAAAAACAAAACAAAAACTCAGGTGACCATTCTGGAGAATAAATGTTCTCAAAAGAGCTGCCACTATTGTTTTTCTCCTTGTTGCTCCCTGATTGCAACTTAGAACTTCCATCATAGGACAACCATGCACGTGTCCACACATTTAAAGTAAGTAAAGTGAGTGTGGGACAACTGATTCAGAGTCAGTGAGAAAGTAACACAAAATAGAATCATTTTCATGTAGTTGTAGCAGCTTCATTCTTTAATTGCTCTTGCCTTCGAACCATTTTAGAGGTGTCACTGGGTTAACAAAGCTTTGTGTGGTGCTTAAGGCTGTTTTAGTGGAAATCCCTGCCTGACACACAAAATAATAATCAAAGAAACTCAGATCTGTATTAAACTGAATTGAATATGTATTGTTATAACACATATCTTTTTTTTCATATTTTATAATGTTATTATTTAACAATATGATCAAAATAAATACAATTGGCACTTGTCAACTGCAGTACTTAGATTCTTCAGTAGAGGGCAGAAAACTTGGATAACATTTGATAATTTGAGTTTTTGAGGAAAGTACTAATCTTGTTAAAGTGAGTTCTCAGAAACTTAGAAATCAGCGTAGTGGATACATGATGTGTTATAGAATTAAGCAAAAACTGCTCATAAGTCCAGTTTGTGCAGCAGAAGAACGTGACTTCCTGTGCAGATTGATGCAGCAACTGGACTTCAGCGCTGTGAAATCCTGGCAATGCAAAAGAAAAGTGAATATTGTTCAATCTTTTCATCTGTCTGTACGGTCCAAAAAAGATCAATGTCCATGTTTCTAACATGGCACGGCTTTTAACCTTTGGACTTTATGCTGGTCACAGAAGAGACCGATTAATCAATACAAAAAAAGGCCGACCTCTGAGAACCTCATTATCGATTCTAAGTGGTAAATGAAAAGGGGTCTAACTCAAGTAAGCCAACACATTCTGCAAACACAAAATGAAACCTCGTCGTCTTAGAATCCCATCAATATTGCATCGTGATTTGTTTTTCACGGCCATCAGTGAATGGGCAGAGCGAGTTGTTCTTTGTGTTTTACCAGGTGTACAAAGAGGAAACCAGTGTGTCTCTCTGGTTTCTGTTTAGTTGCTGCATTTTTGCGACACCCTTCTGTCCTATTTATGGATCATCAGTCTTTCCTGAAAATGTACTTTGTAAATAATTAATGGTCACGGCCCATTGCACCCGTTAAACTGTCAGAAGTCTGGGGCGCCGTGTCTGCACACATAAACGCTGCACATGTACCGGTAATTGTTTTGTGAGAGTTGATTGAAATTACTCTAACAAAGATGTGTTTCCTCAAAACTAATGAGTGGCATTTTATTTAATGGGTATTAAATGGGGGGGGAAGAAAGAAAAACAAAGTTAAACCTATTATAAATGTAGAATTGCGCAGTTTAAGGTATTAGATCTGTATAAACAAAGCTCCCGATCTTTTTCCCCTGATTGTTTTCTCTTTTAAACACACATCTGCACATACAGTATCTCCATCCTGTGAGATTCGCGTCACTGTAGCAGCTGTGAGGTCTGTGAGATTCGCAGTAGACAAACAAGCGCACACAACACAAACACGCAGTGGAAACAAAACACACACATACACACACGCGTATATGAGTTGTGGGGATATCTCTTCTTCCTGGTCCATCGACCCTGCATTGCTGCTCTCAGCTGGATACGTGTCATCCACAGCAGCCGTGCCTGTTAGGGGGGAGAGCAAGGGCTGTGAAGGGTGTAAAGGAGGTGGAAATAAATAAGTGTAGAACCAGGGGGAGGAGGGGAGGGAGAGAGGATGTGGGGAGGGGGTCTTGGAGGAAACAAATGTGAGAAGCGAGAGATGAGTTCAGCCAGCTGTATGTGGCCTACTCACTGATTTAAGCAGGGTCAGAAGGAAAACGGACTTTTCTGCCAAACGTTACTCTGCATAATAACTCCCAGGGAGAAGGGTCAGCAGTTAAAGCGGCACTCTGGAGGAGTTCATCAGGAGAGCAGTTTTTGAATCTAGCGTCCAAAGGCTCCTCCTCAAAACATCTCGACACGCGCGTCCGGTCGCGTGTGCGCACGTGCACGCGGCGCATATACTTCGGACATGAACTGTACAGCTCAATGTGTAGGGTTTAATCACTCACAGTTCACAATCTTATTCCAACAATACTACGAGGGTCTGAAGAGCCCTCTCTGTCCCTGCTGCTTCTGATATTAGCTCTGTTAGCAGAGAGCTGCTGCTGGACTCTGAAGCTGAACTTGACTCGGCCCTGGATGAACTTTCTGACCAAAATAAACACGTAATCCTGTCAAGCCTTGCCATTCTGTGAGGTGAAAGGTTTAAAAATAAAAATAAATCCATCTTTAGCTGGAGAATGGGTAGGTTTTTAGTAGAAATGAGCCGTGAGTCCTCAGTGAACGGCTGAGACGGCAGAGAAACACACGGAGCGTCCTGTACGACAGCGCCCCCTACTGGTACAGGTTTGGTCGATGCGCGTGCATGTTGAGACAATGCAGAAATTTGAATTTCATTGGCTGAAAAATGTCGGCGGCAAGAAATAATGGAAAGGGGTCTCTAGGAGGAAGGAGGGTCTTCATCAGAATGACAGATGTTGTGGAACTCAACCCATAGATCATAGTTTAGACCTGAAATATCATTTAAAACATTTAGAAAACTTTGATACAGAGAAAAATGCTCCAGAGTGCCGCTTTAACATCCTGCAGCCTCTCCTCAGACTGTTGCTTACTCACCTGGTGTGTGTCCCATCATCTCTCTTAGGTGTCCGTGGTGATGTGATGTGATGTGATGGGGTGTGATGTGCCAGCTGCTCTGATTCTTTTAAAATCAGGTAGGGGCATTAATAGCTTTCTATGTACTGTGTGGATTAATTCCATTTTTCATAGAACTGAGTCCTGGATTTGACCCCTTATAGATTGTTCCTGTTTTCCTTTTTTTTCTGTCATGTTTCAGATCAGCATAAAGACTTCAAAATCAAACCTGAGTCAAAACAAAATGCCATTTTCAAATGATGATTTCATTTATTAAGGCGGGAAATGCTATCCAAACCAACCTGGACAGGAATGAAAATATATATTTTTGTATCACACTTTAGCTTTGCTTGCACAGTTGCACTTCAGACATAAAAACTTGGACTGGGAACTTTCAAAGAGGTTATAATGAAGCAAACATTCAGTTTCAGTGGACGCCTTGGGAGCAGTGCACAACTTCTGCGATATATTATTGGGCCAATTTCAGGAACATTTACTACAAGAGGTACCAGATGCAATAAAGCATGTCAAGATAAGGCACTGAATAAAGCTTTTATTGCATATTTAGTTTTGTAAACTGTATAAAAAGTTTATATTTGACAATGCACACATCCATGAGCTCATACACCAACCCAGAACAAACACAGAGCTATGCTTCAGCCTTGTGTCGTCCTCAATAAGCTCATTATAAAAGTCCGCTTTGTGTTTGTCTCAACCTGGACTCTAATATAAGAGTTCGAAGAGTTTCTTTCCAGGAACTCCCGGTGGTGTTTAAATTCTACTTTTTTCCTTTAATGCAAACAAATAAATCACAAATCTAGAATGCGTCAAAGCATGAATATAAATGTTTATTTACTAATGTCAGTGTCAGAACAAAACAGGCAACAATTTAAATTAAATATCCATTTCATATAATGTCTGATATTGAAAGGAAATAACAGTTTTATGAGTCACTTTACATTGCAGTACATCAAACATTTTATTTATTGGTTCGACTAATGTTCCAGCTCTTCAGTAGTCATTTTGATTAACTTTTCTTTAACACATAATCTGATTCTTTGCACCTTCAGCGTGTTTCCTGAACACAGTCATATTACTGTGATCTGGGGAAGAATGAAGCCAAATCATAGAAAGAGTCTGTTTTTAGTTTCACCCCCTCTCTCAGAAAAGCAGAGGTTGTGTGTTTGTGTGTGTAGTGAGTGGGTGTGTCTGTGTGTGTTTGTCTGTGTGTCATATTACAGAGCAGAGTGGTAAAAGTATGGCAGCTGCCTGCAGAAAAATCTGAGCTGTGTGCATCTAAGAGAAGCTTTCATCCTCCTACTAGCCCACCAAAAGGCAGAAACATACTTGATTGCTCCCCTCTCTCTCTCTCTTACTTTCACACACACAAACACACACACACACACACACACACACACACACACACACACACGCACACACACACACACACACATATACACAAACACCAGCCAGCAATCAACAGGAGTTTCACTTTCAGCTTGCTTCACAGACTACATTAAGCCCATGAGAACACTGGATATTTTAAACAGACACTTATTTTCTGTTTGAATGAATGAATGAATGAATGAATGAATGAATGAATGAATGAATGAATGAATGAATGAATGACTTTTCCCAAACAAGAAAACTTTTTTTAACCACTGAAATAGCCATGCCAGACCAGTAGGTGGTGTTAACTTCAGCACTCATTTCACATCATAATACAAAGGAAGAGCACTGGTTACATTACTAGCTTCTCCCAAAACAGCCAATTTCCTCTCAGTCATTCAGTTTTTTAGGACACGACCAGTTGAAAGGTCAACGCAAGTCTTTCCTTACCCAGCAGGTGTTCAAGGGGTGATCTCATTGTAGGTCCAAAACCTGTGCCCACAAAAGTGCGCATAGATGGGGAAAAGATTTTAATATCCTTACTTTGAGAAGATTTTTTTCCCTCATCAAAATTGTCATCTGCATGTGGTTGGAACAGCAAAGAGCAGAAAAAGCTCATTTTAATAAAAACAGCTGGCGTGGGCAGGTAGCCTATACCGCCAGTTCTGCTCTGCAGACTGTGTTCTAGCCACGCTCCTTTGGAACGTCTGCAGCCCACTGATTGGTCCGGTCAGTCTCGTATGAGATTTGAATGAAAAAATATGTTATCAGTTTAAAACTTATTCTAAAACACCAAAAGGATGTTTAGTCAGGATGTCTTGACCTCACATAATGATGCAGATTCTCATCTCACAAAACCAAGACGGATCGTTTCCCAAGTAGTTCCTGAACCAATTTAAATAATTATGATGCCTGTAGCCATTTAGCTGTATAGAACCTAACCATTGATCAGATCAAAAACGTCTAAATCAACAGAGTGAAGAGTAAATGTGACTTCATCATGTCAACCTCTGTTGTGTTAGGTGATGTGATTTCCTTCTGTCCAGTTTACAGCAACAATATGGTTCATCAGGCTCTGTCAAAGATCAACTGGCTTTAACTGGTTTTAGGGTTCTAACCCTATCCCAAACCTAACTTTAACCTGAACCCAAGACCTAAACCTTTTGAACGTTACTTTGTGTTGCCAAAATATTCTTTCCAGTCTCCAGAACTTGTTTACAGATCAAACTGTTTACCTTATTGTTGCTCTAATTCAAATGTCTAACACCTAATTTAGTTCTGTTGATACTAACTCATGTTTCCTTTTCTTCCTTGAAGAACATTTTGGTTCAGATGAACAAACTGTGAATTAGATTTTTACTTTTTAGCAATCCAACAAAGATTTTTACCTTTCCAGATCCCAATTTGACCTCTACCGTTACGGTTTAACTGGTACTCCACAATTACATTACAAACATAACCTGTTGGCCTTCTCCTATGTGTGAGCCTAAATCGTTATTAGCAGCAGTTGTAAACAAGCCACAGATTAAACAGCCTAATTAAGTTCAGGTTAATAAGTTTGACATTTTGTTTAAAGAGATCCGAGAGCTTCAGTTTGTTTTTATCTGAATTGCTGTGCTCATTTTCAAAGTTCTGATTTGTTCTAACCGAAGTATTACGCTTCAAAGCTAAGACGCGTTTCTTTTTAATCAATAGTCAAAGAAACAAACATTTCTGTCAAAGCTGCAGATATGTTTTATTTTGCCACTAAAGACAAGTTGAAAGTGTTCTTGTGAGAAGAAAAATTAAAAATCACACATTCCTCACACTCCAAACTTGCAATTTGAGAAGCAATTAAAAGGAGTTCAAGACAGGTTCTAGATGCACAAAAAGAGTCTGCAACTGGTTTAAGAAAATGTGTCTTGCAAGTTTTTTGAACATGTTTAAAATTCCAGCAACATAAAATCAACAGGACTGAAGTTAGAGGAAAGAGAACTATGCTGTTTGCAGTTCTATTTTCCAGTGGTCACATCCCAGTAAGATACTGGCTTTACTTTTTAAAAACCCAAAGTCAAACCTTGCAGAGGTCACACACACTGCAGCGTTGCTTCCCACATCATTCTTGAAATAGTGCATACTGACATTAATCCCAAAAGTGGCAGAAAAATACTTCAAAGAAGATCAACTTTGCACATGATCAAAAACGTATCCAGACACACAACGTATGTTAATAAAATGGAGTTACCAGTTTCCCTTCAACAAGCTTTCGTGACCTTGCAGGGAATCTTTTTCTTCCCCTGGTAAACGATCACAAGTCCACGCCACTTTGTGATGAACGAGTCTTGCTAAATCCTCCAAACCTTGCTGTCCCTCGAGCTACAGGATGTTATGTAACATTTTAAGTTCTATGTCCATAAGTCACCTGTTGAATGAGTCTCTAAATTGATCTGTTGAATTATAATTCATACTATCTTTGACAAAAGTGATATAAGATAATTTTTTTTTGATAGCAGCATTAACTCGGATTTAATTGAGTCATAAGCTGTAATCAGCAGCATCAGCTTCTGCTGGCCTCATTGTTGTCAGATAGCGTCTTTCATGGTAAAATCCATTCATTACTCACACTCTAATTAGAGAGAGAAGAGTGGGAGCAATATAAATGATAACACACAGACATACACACATGTACGTAGAGGAATAAACTCATGGACGGGCGGGAAAATGTTGGGAGTGAGATCAGATTAGAGAAGCTCCTCTGATCTGTGGCAGGAGAAGGCTGGGCTCAAGTATCAACCAGCCATCTAAGCTGCTTATCCTGATATAACCAGAGCTCATGCACACACATACACACAATAAAAAAAAAGTTTTCTGAGTGACGGAGGAACGATGGAGTAGGATCTCAGAACGTATCTCTTGTAGTCGTGGCTGGGCTTTTGCTGTGGAGCAGAAATGACTTTGAGTCCTTGTTAACAATGTCCCCAAACTCCAGCAAAGGTCTGCTACACTTCATAGTACAAACACAAAAGCATTTCATCGTCCAGCCCCTGACTAATTTGTCCAATCCTTCTCACCCTGTCTTCTTTTTTACCTTTAAGGAGAACTGATGCCCAGATGGTTTGCTCCTCCATGTGTGGTCCAGTTCAGCGCTGCCTGACTGTTTCATGGGCCACGAACAGACCCAAACATCCGCGGCTGCCACTCGACTCGACCCTGCTTCGCTCTGAACACGTCACTCTTCACCCCCCGACCCTCAGCCCTTCGCTCTCCATCAGATCTCTGCTCTCGTTCTGACTATCTCAATCCTGACTGAGCCCAACATGGTGTCCCGCCTCCCCTCTTTAGTCTTGGTCATGATGTGTCAGGGCGCCTTCCTCGCAGACCCGCCACAATCACGTCGCGAGATCCGCATCGAGGGCGACCTGGTCCTCGGCGGATTGTTTCCGGTGCACGAGAAAGGGAGCGGAATGGAGGAGTGTGGCCGTGTGAATGAGGACAGAGGGATCCAGAGGCTGGAGGCCATGCTGTTTGCGATCGACAGAATCAACAAGGACAACGCTTTGCTGCCAGGCGTCTCACTGGGCGTCCACATCCTAGACACCTGCTCCAGAGATACATACGCACTAGAGCAGGTAAACTCAGTAGGTTTGAAGTTTTCAGTCGCTGATCAAAACAGATTTATCATGCTAGGTAATTAATACTCTGATAACCTTACTGTATGTGGGTTGTGGAGGTTTTCTTAGAGATGACACACTTCATGCAAAGTTTCTATAATTGGATTTTTGTTTCCTGAAACAATGAATTGGTCTAATTAAGAGGTGAAACGCAGGTAAATCAACATAATTGCCCAAATAGAGCCAGGATAAGGCCAGGATAATAAGGCCAGGATTGGACACCACTGTATTAAAGCCATCAATAAATGGATGTCCAAGTCAAGTAATGTAAATATAGAAACTGTGTTAATGACAAAAAGGTGCACTTCTTTGATTTAGAACTTCTAAATGCATGTGATTCCCAGGCTCTGGAGTTTGTGAGAGCCTCTCTCACCAAAGTGGACGACACAGAGTTCATCTGTCCGGACGGATCTTACGCTCTGCAGGACGACAGTCCGCTCGCCATCGCAGGAGTCATCGGAGGGTCCTTCAGTA
This sequence comes from Callopanchax toddi, assembly GCA_006937965.1. NCBI lineage: Eukaryota > Metazoa > Chordata > Actinopteri > Cyprinodontiformes > Nothobranchiidae > Callopanchax > Callopanchax toddi. Next base: position 225,217 of record SSNR01000001.1, read on the forward strand.
GCGTCTCTATACAGGTCAAATTAATATTCATCATTATCTGCTTATGCAATTGTTTTTCTATATGTCTTTTATCAGGTTCCATGATCCAGTGTGCAAAGGCTAACTCTTGTTGACTTGTTTCATTTGTTCCCTTGATTGTTTATATGACTACTCGTTAATGTGCATTCATATTTCTTAAAATCAAGTTCCGTCAGTGTGTTCATCTGTGTTTTCCCAGCTCTTGTTGCTCTTGTCACAGAGCTGGTTATTTGCATAGTTTAGCATAAAACCCTTTTTTCTCCCTTACTCCTCTGTGACTGCACAAAAGCCTCCTCCTATCAGTTCTTAAATCCCTAATCTCTGCAACTGTCTCTCCGTCTTCTCAGCCTTTCGTTTTGTCTCTCTACTATTTTATGCATTGCCCTCTTTCTGTACTTTAAATCTTTGCTTTGCTCCTTCTCATCACATCCTTCTTCCTAGTTTTTTTTTTCGTATCTTTATATGCATCCAGAGGCATCCCCCCTGGCTATTAGAGGAAAGCTCAGTGTATGCTGACCTCAGCCCTCCTTCTTCATCTTGTCCTCCTCCTCCTCCTCCTCCCAGGGGCAACCATTGTCAACACATCTGCTTTGCCTCTTGTCCTTCATCACGCATTATCATCTTTTGTTTTCTTGCAGCTCATTCATTTTGCCCTTTGTTGCTTATACGATATGCTTAACCCGTATTTTCTGAAGTCAGTGGTGTTTACGAGACCTCGAGCTGCTCAGCTTTCTGATCTCCTGCCAGTGATGCTAATCTAGCCGGGCCTCTCTACTTGGCCAGTCTGTCTGTTGTTTCTAAATAAAGTAGTAGGGAATTATTTTATGTTTAACCATGCACTTCAGTGCCTTGAAGGCATTTACTTTGCATGCTCCCTTCCTCCATTCATTTCTGTGCACGCATTTGGTGCCTGGTAAAACTCGAGTTTGTGAGTCTCTAAGTCTGTTTAAACACAGCCACATCGTGAGGCTGTGTCTCCATTATCTAAATCACTCAGGTTTTAGGATGAAAACAAGTTTTAACTGAAGTATTCGGCTGTGTTGAGTTCAAGTACTAGTCAACGCAATGTCCTCTGAAGTCCATGAATCTGCTATTTTGTTTCTCCTCCTTTCCTTTCACTTCGCTCTCATTCAGCTCATTTCACTACATCTTCGACCCTCACAGGGCTGGAGCAGAGTAAACTCTTCCTGTCTTTGCAGACGAGCCTCTCGGGTAGCCGTGGTCATTGTTCGGTGGCTTGTTCATGGAGCAATTCGGTTACATTTTGCAGCGTGACATTCCATGAAAATCACTTCAACTCCTGTCCTAAAACCATTTAAAAAACTGAAAAATTAGAAGCAGGCATCACTCCAGCCGTGTGTAAGTGCATGTGCAAATGTGTCAACCTGTGTGTTTTCAGCTCGTCTGTGTTATTAGTCTAATAAGATTCTGACATGTTGTCAAAACAGCTCATCAACTGAACTATGAATGAAATATAGAAACACCCAGCGTGATGCGCTCTGGAGGGATTAAACCGAGGCGCCAACAGAATGTCTGTCTGTGTGTTTGGTGTTTGCGAGGCTGCGAGTGTGAGTGTGTCTGGCATGTTTCCATTGTTTGCGTGATGTCTGGGACTAAAATTCATAGAGAGAAACGTAACTAAACCCCCAGTCATCTGGCAAAAAGAAAATAACCCTTAGAACGTGGCTTTTTCTGTTTGCGTTTCAATTGATTCCCATTAAATTCCTTTTATTCATATAATTAGAGCTCTGTACATATACTATAGTATATTCATTTCTATAGTCAGGTTTCTGTTTGTTTTAAGGTTCAGTTCAACCAGTCAGTTCATTTCAGATCTATTAAATAAAGTTGAATTAAGCTTTTCTAAAAAGTCATAGATTGAAATAAGTTGTATAACTCAAATTTTAAATGACATCACCAAAAACAGCTCATTTTTTGACATGTTTTATTCTTTTTGGTTTTTAAGAGTTATAATATATAAGGTAATAATAATTTTCTAATAAAATGTTTTATTAATATTAGATTAATAATAAGATAAGGTAATAATTAACTTTTATTTCAATGATCTTGACAAGGGCTGATGGTCAATTAAAGATTGTGTTCATGGACTGCACTTTTTTTTGAAAGCTTAAAAAAATTGGGGGGGGGGTAGCTAATTTAGAGTGAGATTAAAGAATTAAAATGCGCTCCATCAAGTGGTTAACCTGCTGGTCAAAGAGTTAAGGACGCCTTTTTGGATCTTTATTTTGATTCTGAGCACGTACAGAGTGGTGGGAAACCGTCAAGAGAACTTCCTTAAATCTGGGAAAATCTACTCAGATTCTACAAGTTCACAGCCCTTGTGTAAACCGGGTGAAAAAAGGAACCTAAACATCAAACCAGTGATGTTCATTTCTGGTCCTCAAGGACCACCATCCACCACCACATGTTTTAGATGTTTCTCTATGGGATAAGACTTGTGTCAAAAAGATCAACCAAGAATTACAGTTACACACAAAACATACCCAAATAAAGCAACTGATAAGTCTTAGCTTTTGCTGTACCTCAATTTTGCTCCCAGGTTTTTGCTTTTGAAGGAAAGTCTCAGTGGGCGGGGCTTTTCAGTGCTTCGATCTCATTGGTTATGAGGGTTTGGAGACTGTGGCTCTAGCTGTTTGCCATACATTGGTCACCCATTGATTCACTTTGGACTACACCAAAATATGAAACAAGAAACACATTTTAATGAAATATATTTTAAAATATTTTTAAGCTAGTGTCTTGCTGGGCTGCAACTGTTTCTAAAATGTCTCAAAACATTTGTGATTGTTTTCAATTTCTTCACATGAGTCACAGAGCCTTGTTCTTGTGCTGCAGGAATTTAGGGATGGAGGGAAGTGATTTGTGGTCATATGAAAATACCACAGGACAACAGCGTGGAATTTGTTCTCTGCTCTTGACCCATCCCTGAAAAGCAGAGGGAAGCCATTTTTACAGCACCCAGGAGGCAATAGTAGTTCAGTATATCAGACACATGGCCTCCTGGGGCAAACACTGATCTCCTGATCAAACCACAGCTGCACTAAAACATTTGAACCAGCCAGGAGTCAAACCTAGAATCTTCTGATCTAACACGTTATCATTGCACCACTGGCTGAAGATGGTGTCTATGAGCTACAAAAATGTAAAAAAAACTTTAAGACAACTTTGAAAGTGGTTGGCAACCAAACAGCTAATAAAATGAGGGCAAATTTGAGAACACAATTTATTAACAATTATGCCCCAGCTCACCTGGCTATTCTCAAAAAGTGGCATACATTCTATTTCAGTGCTTTTCAGACTGAAAACTTGCACATTCCCACATGATTTTGTGTCACCAACTAGTCAACAAGAGCCACAGTGAGAGCCTGGCTTTACTGAAAGAAATTAAAAGAGCAATAATTTCAGTCTTGTGTCTCTTTTTTTTTTTTTTTTTGCAAGAGCTGCTCATACACCTTTGAAATAAAGCTTTTATTGCAAGAAGAAACACTGACTGTTTAAGCATAACCAGATGTATTTGAGTGACAAAGAATTAATGGACGCAGTTTTAGGATGAATCAGTTCAAAACAAATTCCCATGCAGAGTGTTTGTTTTGGTGATAGTTCTTCTCAGTCTTCCCAAATTCAAATGTCTTGATGAATGAAATGAGCTGAAACTGGATCAGCTGTTCCCACCTCACCAACATCTGTGATCTAAATACTACGGCAGCTCGCTGACTGCAATCAGTCTTACATTTAATGCAGTTCTGCACTGCAAGGCTTACTGATAACATTTGTCTTCTGTGACAGCTGTAATATACTTTTTATATCGCTTTACATAAATTAATCAGGGAGAAATGAAACATTAGACGATTAAAAAAAACAAAGACGTTAAATGATATTGATGTCATTAAATTAGTGTTCCTAGAAGGCAACAATAAAAGTGTAATTTCTAATTAAAGTTTTGCAAACAAAGTGTTTTAGATAATCCAGGTTAAAAGAATCTGTCTCACATCGGTGATTGTGTTCTTCCCCCTCAGGTTGCCAATCTTCTCAGGCTCTTTCAGATCCCTCAGATAAGCTATGCTTCAACGAGTGCCAAGCTCAGCGACAAGACCCGCTATGATTACTTCGCCCGCACCGTCCCTCCTGACTTCTACCAGGCCAAAGCCATGGCCGAGATCCTCCGCTTCTTTAACTGGACGTACGTGTCCACCGTGGCGTCGGAGGGCGATTACGGTGAAACTGGCATCGAGGCCTTCGAGCAGGAGGCACGCATGAGGAACATCTGTATCGCCACTTCAGAGAAGGTGATGAATCAAAGAGAATTTGAATACAAACTGATCTCAATCATGATCTCCATCACATTCTTCATCTCAGTTGAGAGAGAGATGTAAGTTAGTGTGAGATCATTTTTTGACCGTATATATGTGTGTTTGTTTGCCAAGAATCTCATGAACCACGGGATAAATGTGATTCTCAACATCTTGAGAAACTTTAGTTTATGTTGAAATAAGAGGAGCATTCACCTATTTACCTTTATCTCTCTTCCAGGTAGGGCGTTCAAATGCTAAGAAGTCTTACGAGTCAGTGATCCGTCAGCTCCTTCAGAAACCAAATGCCCACGTGGCCGTCCTTTTCTTGCGCAGCGACGATGCCAGAGAGCTTATTGCAGCTGCCGCTAGGCTCAACACCTCCTTCATATGGGTGGCCAGCGATGGCTGGGGTGCGCAGGAAAGCATCGTCAAGGGAAACGAGGTCACGGCGGAAGGAGCTATCACGCTTGAACTGGCAGCCAACCCCATCGCAGATTTCAATCGCTACTTTCTCAGTCTGATCCCTGCCAAAAACCATCGGAATCCCTGGTTCAAGGAATTCTGGGAGCAGCGCTTCCAGTGCTCTTTGGGACTGGGAGGTTTGGGGCTGACACCTCTACCGCCATGTGACCAAGACTTGTCAATGGACAAAGGCTATTTTGAACCCGAGTCCAAGATCATGTTTGTGGTGAACGCGGTGTACGCCATGGCCCATGCGCTCCATAACATGCAACGGAGCCTGTGCTTCAACACCACCAAACTGTGTGACAGCATGAAGGCCTTGGACGGGCGCAGACTCTACAGGGATTACATTCTTAATGTCAGCTTCACAGGTAAGAGAGCCAGAGCATGCCAGAGAGAGTGTTGAGCCCTAGATAAGGCGCTGAAAGTGGATGAAGAGGAAAAAGAAGTAAATGTTGGAGAGGAAGGGTACAAGATAAGAAGAAATGGACAGGGAATGTGAGTGCTGTCCCTACTTAGCAGGCCTCTAATGAACACATAGCTGTTGTCCTTCTCCTGAGCTACAGAACATAAGAAGTGCTGAAACAAATCCACTTAATTGCTATGTATTGTCAGAGCCAGCTTGCCATTGACACCTATTACCCATGCGTAATTGATGCGACACTACAAAGTTGCTTTGAGGAATGAGCGCTGCAGTTAATCCGTCAGCCATATTCTTCTCTCTTGCACTAATGAGATTGTGTGTGTTATAATAGCTCCTATAGCAGGCTGCCTGTCTGTCTGTCAGTCTCTGAAGAGTTGGGAGAGAGGAGACGGAGGATTGGCTTGACTGACAGATCACGCACAAAGAAAGTGTTATAAATAAACTGCTGCGTCTCAGGGACTGACACAGGTTTAGAGGTGCTTATTCCTCCGCCAACCGTGACCAGAAGCAGACATCAAAACACCCAGACAAACAACATTAACACAGCAAGCTTTGCCATGGGACATCGGGGGGGGGGTGAGCAGGAGGGATGGATGAGGGGAAATGGCATCATCCACGGAGGGAGGAGAGGGGAAAAGCTTACAGATAAGACTGACAGGAAGACTAAAATGAAAAGAGAGAGTTTTGGAGGTAAGGTGGAATGGAGTGAGACAGAAAAAGTGATAGAGAGAGGAGGGGGGGGAGCAAGAGAGAGATGAGGCAATAATGTGGTGGGACAGCAAACGTCAGCAGAAGAGGATTGTCTTTGGAATTTTACACCTACGTTTATGCAATAGAGTAGGGTTTTTAGAGAGAGAGAGAGAGAGAGAGAGAGAGAGAGAGAGAGAGAGAGAGAGAGAGAGAGAGAGAGAGAGAGAGAGAGAGAGAGAGAGAGAGAGTTCCAAGTTTTAGTCAATCAGAATTCATTCAGCAACCTGATGCAGGCAGAGGAGAAAAAAGTGAAATCAATCCTGATAAATGTTAGTTTTACTATGAAATTTTCTAGGATTTTTTTTTTCAGCAACATCCCACATTTGAGACTGGAATCTTTTTAAATTGGTTTAATATTTATGTTGTCCAAATAAATCCCTCAGTAAATGTTTAGTTTTTTAAAAATCATTCAGGATTCAGAATAATTTAAAGTTGGAAAAATAACTGACTGAAAACAAGACATATTTAAAGGACTAATCATGAAATAACTGGAAATTATATTTTAATTGAACTGCTCATTGGATAATATTGATAAATGAATTATATAGTTTTGTTTTTTTTTATATAGTACGACTACTACCAATACTAATATTCACCATAATAATGATAATAAAATTGGTACTTGCCACCTGTAGTACTCAGTTCCTCCAACAGGAGGCATGTAAAGAATTTTATGCATCAAGTATTGAGGAACGGCCTAATCCTCTTAAAGAGATACAACTTTAAGGAAAGTGTGAGAAATATGTTTAACTTTAAAAATGACCTTAGAAAGAACGAGCAAAGCAGAAAATAAAAAAATGCATTTTGAGTTCCCCAAGTCACTCTGCCAAACATGGAGGATGAAAACATTTACAAACTGCATGCAATTCATTAACAAATCGTATGAAAATGAGCAGCTTTCCTTAAACTGAGGACCTGTTCTTTAGACTGACTGAAAGATCTCAGATCAGCTCCAGTGAGCCATGAGGGAACTGTGGCAGCTGACAAAGCTTGAATTGTTTTAACCTCACCAAAGTGCTCAGACGTAAAACCACAAGTGCAATCTCCCTGCCTTGAATTTTTCAAACTTTAGATTTTTTTTAATGATGTAATTTACAAAAGCAGCAAAAGTGGAAATTAAATCTGTTCATGGTGAGATGTTGTTGTGGAAAAAAACCAAGCTAAATATTAATTTTCAGTTGGCTTTTACTTTATTTCAGCACTACATCAATTCCCTGAGTGTTTACACACTGCAGGAGCACTTGATATTCCTGTAACTTTGTTTATCTAATTAGTTGTGAATCCTTATAAACCAGCATTAGCTCCTAATCTACAGTGTGTCACTCAGTCTGAACTTTCTACTTTTAAAAAATGATCAATTTCTTTATCTTTATCAATATTCTTCTTCATTTGAAGCAGATGTTTGATCCGCTGCTTGATAGTGGACTAATATGTGACAATATGGAGTCCAACACTGGAGACTATGTGCAAAACATACCATCAACACATACATGATACAGCTTTTTAACACTTGGTAACTGGATGAAAGGATTTTTTAAAATGCTCCGTCGTTTCACATGCTTTGTGCAGCATACTTTACAAATTTAACATGTTTTAATGCTAAACTCCAGCTTGGTTTTACTTTACCTTTAAGCAAAATGGTTTCCAGCTATTTTTCGGCAAGACAATGAATTGATTTATTGATCAATCAATAAACCCTGTGTGAAAGCGCATTATTTCACTGTAATAGTGCAGTAGATTACAAGTGAACAGTGAAATGAATTCATACTAGAGTTAATGTAGTTAATTATATATTACTCTTAGACTAGACACAGATGATGCATACAGAAACGGATGGAATGCGTAGATTTATTCATGCAGACAATTTCAAATTAGAGATTTTGGATTTGGGGTGTGAAAAGGAAACGGTCTTCATCTGTTCTGGTGAGAGCTTAATGATGATGCAGTTTACCGGATGCTACAGCATCTTTTTGCAATTTATTTTAACCATTAGTTACCCCTGAATGACTTAGTCTCAGTGCTCACGCTCTCTGCTGTACGTACAGTATACATCTCTCCATCTACAGTACCTGAAGAAGAGGCTGGGGTGATTTGGGGTTTAACGTTGAGAATAAATTCTGCAGCATCACCATCTGCAGTGCTCTCAGTCTGAACTGGATAACTAAAACTCTTCTATATACCTCGCGTTTCTGTCGCCTTCATTTTCACCGAGATGCATGTTCATTGCATGGTTTTCAGCACATCAAAGTTTAATTTCTCCCCATGTTTTCAAATGCACAGAAGTAGTGGTTGCTCTTATTGCATTTTGCAAAACAACAGACTGCGTCACTGCTGTTATTAGGGCTGTTTTGTTGTGTTTCACTGAGAGTGGATGTGTTGCACCGAGGCAGTATGTTGTGCGGTTGGGAGAATGTTTTTATTCACAGCTCTCTTCATCTAGTCTCATATCTCTAGTTGCTATGGTAATAAAGCTGACACTATTGCCAATTGTTAAGGTGATCTGGTAGATCACAGGAACTGCTCCGTACCAACTAGTGGCAGACAAAGAGGCATCTTTGTGCATTTTTATCAAGTCCTGCTGCCCACTTTCCACACAAAACCCAGACATACATGTGCAAAAGAAAAAAAAAAAGACATCTAGAAAAACATGCAAAACAGTCTTTTTTTTATTTTTACAAGAGACGGCTTGAAATGCTTGCTTTTCTGCCAGCATGAAATTGCAGACACCCCCAACCCACACACTTCTCAGAGCCATCATTCAACTCCCACCCACCTCCCCGATCTGCAGCAAACAGATCAGTATATACACACATGCATGCAGTCTTCTGTTCAAATAGTGGTGATAGATGTGATATTCCCCCTTCTCTGCACAATGTGTGTATATGTGTGTGTGCATGTGTGTGTGTGTTTTGATATGTCTGTGTTAGCAGAGGCGGTGTGCCTTCAGGGCCATATTGAGCACAGAGCTCACTGCAACGTTTAGATGCTGGTGAACAACCTTCACTCATTCTCTGCCTTGTTTTCACTTGACTCCGTCGCTTCATCTCCGTCGTTTCTGTCGCTCTCTTTCCCCTCGTTCTCCATCCCGCCATCTTTCCGTCTATCTCTCCATCTCTTCCCCCTCTGCTCACCAAGAAAATCTCCTACTTTCTCTACATTGAAAAGCAGCACATCCCACACAGACTTCACAAGGTTGCTCTCTTTCTTCGAATGCCTCTCTGCACCGGTCTGTTCCTCCACCCCTTCATTTTACAGATCTCTCCATCCTTCCTTCACCTGTTCTATTGATTCCTACCTCTAAAGGCTTTCCTTTTTCCACCTGTATCTCCATGGCGTGACATTAGTTTCTCACTCTTCCCTTGTGCTATTTCCTCTCTTTTTATGCTGTTGTATTCACCTGCCTCTCCTCCCTTGTCACTCTCAGCCTTTCTTCACCCTTATCTTGTCTCTTGGCTCATCCTCCATCCCAGCACCTCCTGTTTTGGGTTTCTTCCCTTTGTCCCTTCTATCCTACCGCCTTTGTTTGGCTCGAGCCTTGGGCCTCCTCTGCTTCCATGCTTTACATCTCTCTCCCTTTTCTGGACTTCCTTTTCTCCACCCTATCTGTTCTCTGATATTCTCCTGTGGCCTGTTGCTGTGTGACCCAGTCAGTGCCTCCAGGGTCCCTCTGGACTGAATCTGCAGGGAGAACAAATGGGTTTTCTCGAACTGCATCCATTTGTGACGTATGAGTGCACAGATGTATTCATCTGCATACGCTATGAGATGTTTCTGTGTTAGTCACACTCACTAACACAAAGGAGTAAACTCTCTCTGTGATTCTGTGTAATTTCTCTTTTAAAAATGACTTCTTACCTATTCCTCCCAAGACCATTTGCCTGCTCTCCGTCTCCTTGACTTTAATATCAACAGTCCCCCTCGGGCTTTGCTTTAGCCCGTCATGGCTGAGGACATAATTAATTTCTCAGCTTCCGAATGAAAAGCCTGTTTTCGCAGCACTTCAAATTAAGCAAAAATAATAAGGTCTTTCTCAAGTTGGTGGAATTGCTTAAGTGTCTCACAAAAAGTTGAGATATGGTCACGTCAAGGTTGTCTCAACTAACTGCATTCGATTTTTCTGTATGAAAGTTGCTCGTCAAAGAATTGGAATCCTCTGAAATTAAAAAAGCTCATCCAGACATGTTCAAACCAGTTTATTTATCTCTTCCCCAACCCCTGAGAGGCACGTTGCTTCGTCTCCTTTAGCTTTATAACACTTGGGGAAAATGTCACTATCATAGCCTGCTTCTGGATGTTGACAACGCTGTGCAGGCATAGCGTTTTAGCCGACAAAACCTGTTTTTGGTGTTGAACTGGACATGGCAAGCAGGAAGTCTTGGATGCTTGAGCTGGCACAGAGTCATCTGTTCTAGCTGCTGTTACTGTGTGTGGTGAGATACTTGGATGATCTGCACAGGCTGCTGTTTCAACCAGTTACCACCTCCATTCGTTCAAAAGGGATGCCTAAACTAGGTTTTCATTACAAGTTGTCCAAAATTCACAATGTGTAGTCATGGTAACAAGCAAATGCTTATATGCTATCAAAAACATAATACAATTAAAGGAGCATCACTTGGTGGAATACATATCACTTACCCCCTTTCATGCTTTAAATATAAAGAGTTTTAAACTACAATCATTTTATTTTGAAAAAATGACATTTTGGTCAACTTTGGAAAATAATGATACGTATAATCAAATAGATCTCAAAGTATGTGTTGTGAGCAGCTCTCAGTTAGTATGTTCAATTCAATTTTAAATCAATAAATGTAAAATTTGCAGAGTTTTTGCCATTTTTTGTATTTTGCTAGGTTTGTTGGCCGTGGCAGCCATCTTTAATCTATTTATGCCTAAAAGTTATTTAGTTGCAGACACATATTCAAAGATTACTTTCTGAAAGTTTCCTTAAAATCTGACAAGGAAAGCACACATGCCCACTCAGAGACAATGGCAAAAACATTATTGCCTGCCATTTTGCTTTTCAATGCCTGGGAATAATTGCATGAATTGCTCAGTATTCTCTATTAGCATGAGCAAGTTGAATGCCTTCTGCAAAGAAAGTGGTCAGTTTCTTGTTCTGGACATTTCAGACGTTATTTACAAAAGACATCCAGAGTGATCTTAGAGATACCGGTAAATAAGTATCGCTGTCCATCTGTATGGGACTGGGGAGGCTTTTTCTGCCATTTCTAACCTTTTTAAAACACACATTACAAACAGCTGCCATTCTTCCAAGGAGTGTGCATCCTAGACAGTTTACCCCAAGGTCAAACGAATGTGTTCATGTTGAAAAATGAGACAGTAAATTGGAAAAAAGACTGATTGTGTATAGCTATTTTTAAATGTTTACCAAGAGAAAAGCCTCTTCTGTCTAAAATCAACACAGTGGCACAGCTTGAGTTTGCATAGTTGCATCTGAACAAACTGCAAGACTTTTTGAAGAAAATGGAGATGTTTGGCCAGACTGCACAGCACTGTATTTGTCAAAAACAAACTAACATTATATATATAACACAAATACCTGATACCAAATAGGCAGTTAAGGCAGAGGAATGACAACCCCAGTCATAGTCAGGAGTAAAATCTGGATTTCTTAGTTAAAAATGTTTTTTTACCGAAAATTCAAGTAAAAATAGTAGGAGTGAAGGTACAAGGTATTGCTTCTAATATTATAAAAGTAATTTTTGTTTGATCATTTAAATCTGCCTCGGCTGATGTAAATGGGTTCCAGCAGTTTCCTTAAAATGTGAACTCTGATTTAGTAACCTTTACATTCTGTATTGAGAAATCATCTGCTATAATAAAAATTTACTTTCAAGATGTAGCCTATTTGTGATCAGAGTATATCTTTCTGATTTTAGTCTTTCAAAATATACAACTATACAAACAGACGGCTTTGGTTAAGTGAATACAGATCATAATATACAGTCTAATGCGCCCTGCAGAGGGAGGCATTCTGGGTGTCACTGCATGCTCTTATTTTTGTGCGCTGCATTGCAGTGTTTTTTAGCTGAAGAGCAGAAGTAAATGCAATGATATTCAAAATTCCGTGAGTAATTGTGTGTGTGTTTTTTTTATTATTAAAAAATTTTTTTGCACCTTAATCGAGCAGCCCTAAATAATACAGTATATATATCTGTGAGATCAAGTATGAACCATGTGTGTTGCCATGGAAACTTGTCAAACGGACTCAAATTCTCCATATTTTTTTGTTTGTATCAAAACAGTGATTTATTCATCAGCCAAAGGAATCTCACAGGGTAAAAAGACTGAGTTAGAGAAAGAAGTTCCCCCATCCGCCACATTTGGACTACCTGTCTGTGCTCTCTGCAGTCAGGAGAGTCTCTGTGACTTTCACCAACTCTAACTTGCACTCTCAGACACTTTCTTGTTAAGCCATTCTGTCAACTCAGCAAGGTTGCATATGGTGCTTATGAGGAGACGTCACCAGCCCTAATGGCCTATTTAGTGCCTGAATTTGATCTAGATTGAATGAAGTGAAGAACAAAACAGCACCGTCCAGGCTATCAGTATCTCTGCATTACATGTAATCAACCCATATGGCTAATTAGACCTCAGCGCACATCGAAGATCCTGGTAAAACGCAGTCACGATAATTAACTAGTGGTAAACTCTTTCTGTGTGTAAGTGTGTGTGCGCAGCCTATCTATCCCTGAGTGTTATGTAGCAGACTTCATTATCTGGCGACTTGCAGTATAATGACTCGTATCTCTTTTTCGTCTCGTTTTTATCTCCATATTCATATTGAAATAATTTTCATTTAACTGTCACTTAGCCCCAAAATTCAAAGAAGACTTGACATGCAGAATTTCCTGTGACAGAGGAAGAGAGGAGGAAGATAAAGGGTCAGGCTGTCTCTGTGATTTATGGATTTCATAAAGCCTAACCCCCTCTGCTGCCATCTGACACGCCATTCTTCTCCGAACGCACTGAGCTCTCGCAACAATAAGATCGCTTTAGTTCTCGCCGGTGCCGCACGCGTGTAGATATACCCACGTAGACACACAGCGGGGTCAGAGCTCTGGTTCTGTCAGCACAGCCTCCCACTGAGCTCAGAGTGATACCTCAGCTAACACTGTAAAGGATAACCTACAAGTGCGTCTGTGCAATCTGTGTTCTGATTCGTTCTTCTGATCCCATTAGAATGCATTCACTTGCAAATTCTTCTGCAGCCCCGTGTCATGAATGCGGCTGGGACAGAGTCATGCTACTCGTGGAGGATAGCCTGCACCATCCCTGGTCGCATCCTGATCATTTGACAGGCAGCAGCATATAACACACAGCTCTGTGTGTCAGCAACACCGAGTTGATTGCGCTGCTGTCGGGACAGATGTGGCACTGTGGGATGGACGTGCACTTTGTCTGAGTCAAAAGCACCGAGCGTCAGCACTATCAGGTCCGGTGCTGCCAACTACGCGTCAAGTTACTTTTCTCCCAGTCGCAAGTTATTTTCCTCCTGCTTTTTATGGCTTCAGCATCATGCCAATTTTACAATCTCCTCTCTTCCCACATCCTCGGGGTAGATGGTAATCCTTTCATAACAACATGTATACAAACCAATTTGGCAGCTTCAGCAGTGTGCCTCCCTCACAGAGGAGACATGGAGGCTAATTCTATCAATGAGTGGGTACTTATTACATCGCCCCAGGATTTAATCCTATGCCTTTATGACTATATGGTTTTATAGGCAGGGTGTTAATGATGCATTTGGTAATAAACTTTATCAGATAATATTTTAGGCCAGCAAATTTATATTTATGTCACCTTGGGGAAGGTTGGGAAGTCACTGACATGTGTATCGTCGAGCATCCCAGGCATTTACAGCCTCTCTGCAAATATATATTTTTTAAACTGGCTGGTCCTCGGTGATAAAACGATTATTGTAATGGGTTTCACTTCCTGTTCTGGATTCCCAGACCTATAGCTGCCCACTCCTTATTGTCCCTGTCCCTACTCTTGCTTCTCAAAAGCATCAATGGGATGACTGTTTGTGATTGTTAAACTGTGATCTCTTTTTTCACTGGCGTTGTCACTTTTTTTTCCCCTCCTTCTTTTTTCTCACCCTTCACAGCCCCTTTCTCCCCTCAGGGCAGTGAGACAGTTGTGAAGTTTGATTCCCAGGGGGACGGCATGGGCAGATACAACATCTTCAGCTACCAGCGTGCTGGAGAGCGCTACGGCTACGTGCCAGTCGGTGAGTGGGCAGAGAGTCTGAGTCTGAACAGCGAGCTGATTCACTGGCCCAGGGAGGTGGCGCCCACCTCACAGTGCAGCGACCCCTGTGAACGCAACGAGATGAAGAAAATGCAGGCAGGTAGGGGCGTAAGTTTTCACTTTTTTCTTTAGGTATCAGGTTCGACTTTTGGGGAAAACTAAGAGATGCTGCTCTTATTTGTGTTTTCCAGGTGAATACTGCTGCTGGATCTGCACAGCGTGTGAACCTCACGAATACCTGGCTGATGAGTTCACCTGCTCACCCTGTGCTCCCGGTCAGTGGCCCACTGATGACCTCACATCCTGTTATGACCTTCCTGAGGACTACATCATGTGGGAGGATGCTTGGGCCATCGGTCCGATTACCATCGCCTGTGTAGGGTGAGAGTGGATCTTATAAAAAAAGATATGTTCGTAGATCTATGAAACATTTTTATCACTCTTGTCACGTAACTATTCCTAACACAAGTGATGCTTTTTTAAGGTTCATGTGCACTGGCCTGGTGTTGTGGGTGTTCATCAGACATAACAACACACCCCTAGTGAAAGCATCAGGCAGAGAGCTCTGCTACATTCTCCTCTCCGGAGTCTTCATGTCCTACGCCATGACATTCCTCTTCTTGGCCAAACCCTCCCCTGCCATATGTGCCCTGCGACGCCTCGGCCTGGGCACGTCATTCGCTGTGTGCTACTCCGCCCTGCTCACCAAAACCAACAGAATCGCCAGAATTTTCAATGGTGTGAAAGATGGCGCGGGTGCAGTGAGACCACGCTTCATTAGCCCATCTTCTCAGGTGAGAGAAAGGAGCAGACTGTCCATCAATCCACATCAGGCACATGGATGGATTAATTTTCATGCGGAGGAGGAACTTTCTGACCCTCTTTCTCATCTCCATTCTTTTTTTTTTTTTTTGTCAGGTGTTCATTTGTCTGAGTCTAATCTCCGTCCAGTTAGTGATGGTCTCAGTGTGGCTGCTGCTGGAGGTCCCTGGGACTCGGCGCTTCACGTTGCCAGAACGACGACAAACCGTCATTCTTAAGTGTAACGTGCGCGACTCCAGCATGCTGCTGTCGCTGGGATATGACGTTCTCCTGGTCATCTTGTGTACTGTGTAGGTATTTCTTAGTTACTTAAAAGCAACCAACTTTGCATTTTGTTTTCTAAAAAACCTTTAGCAGAAATACCAATCTCTTTCTTTTTCTAGGTACGCTTTCAAGACCAGGAAGTGCCCTGAGAACTTCAACGAGGCCAAGTTCATTGGTTTCACCATGTATACCACTTGTATAATCTGGCTGGCCTTTCTCCCCATCTTCTATGTCACATCTAGTGATTACAGGGTAACTTTTCAACATAATTTTTATCATGTTCATGCAAATTAGCCTTTGAGTTGTTAGTAATCTTTGGTCTGTGGTGTGATATCGGTGGTACCTCTTAAAAGTCTTTGTGGCTTTATTACTTAATAATTGGTCACAAGATAATTGTTCTATCATTAAAGGAATTTGGAGGTGTGTTTCTATATAAAAACTATTATCATACCCATTTTAAATAGCTTTTTGAACAGCGTCTGTTTGGAGAAACAGTATAAATCCTACAGGACTGACGAGCTAAGGGTTATTCAATGCAGCCAAAACCTTAAAGTGCCCTCAAGAAATAGCCCCAGTCTTTAGATGGTAGTTTTAATACTACAAGTATTCTGTGATTTATCACTATTTTATATTTTGATCCAATGAGCCGGATTTTAACATAGATTGGGGGCTGGTCCGGGATCAAACCAGGGCCTCTAGCAGGACTCATACCACTTAATGTTACTAAAATTATATTTACAAACAATTACATTTAGCAGCTGCTAGTGATATTTACACTTTTTGTAACCATAGGTTTTCATGTAATGTGAGATAAAACTGAAAGCTGTTTTAAGATGGCAGCAGTAGTTCTAGCTCATTGCTCCCAAAGAATATAAACACTATTTCTCCAAACAGAGGCCATTCGGCCGTTGCACTGGTAAAGATGCTAACTATTTATAAAATATATATATATATCATAAATTCTGAGGTGAAAAACAAGCACACATCATAATACTCTAATCTGTCATTTAGTAAAAACTGTAAATAAGCAAAGCTTCTAAAGTTCCTTAAGAACTAAAAAACAGATTTTCTGGTTTGAAGCAGCGTTTTCCCTCAAGGCTGATAAAAACACACAGGCAACAAAAAAGTGAATAAACAACTGCAGCGGCAACTTCAACTCATCTCTAATCCTGTTGGCTGATGTCCCAACTCTGCAGTTCTGGGGTGACAAACAGGCTCAGTCAAAGTGCTGACACATGTCCAGGTTTAACAGCAAAGGGGAGAGCGTGTTCTCCCGAACCACACAAATCCTCAGCATGCACCAACACACTTTATGCACGTGTGTTTTAAGGGTTACGAAAAAGAGAGAATCGCTGATCTTATTTCTGTTTCTTTACTGGAATATCAATTTCCTTTCTATGAAATCTGACTTTAAGATTAGTCTGGTGCAGGCGTCATATCCCCAACATGCATACCCATCCACTCACATAAATATTTACATAAACTCAAGATCGTAAATTGTTGATTACTGATGAATGCGCTGAGCTTTGTGGTGATTTTACTTTGAGTTGCTGTGAGACTTTAACAGATGATTAGGGCAACCAGAATCAAACATGCATCCGAGCCCTCTGCAGACCTGTGATCAAGTGAGTAAGGCAGCACTTAGCATTGATTTATACAATGAATCGCACAGAATGAAGTTAAAGCTAGCAGTGAGAGACTGTTAGGTTTGGCTTTTGTGGTCTTGTTGATTGAGTCCTTTATTGATCAGTTCTGTAATTGTTATCCTCAGGACTGTTTAAAGGTAAAGAGGTCTGAAAACAAAGAGCTCACTTTATTTGCATCATTGGTTTAAATGCACACACAGGCTTCAGATAATATAGCATCTTTTTAGCTGCATTTCATTTAAAGCTGTTTGTAGAAAGTGCAGTCAATAATCCATGATATTAGCACTAACGTTTTAGCTAAGAGTGACTTTTTTTCAATAATTTCTCTGCAGGTTCAGACCACAACTATGTGCATCTCAGTCAGTCTGAGTGGCTTTGTGGTCCTGGGCTGCATGTTTGCACCCAAGGTCCATATTATCATGTTTCAGCCCCAGAAGAATGTGACGAGCCACAGACTAAACCTCAACCGCTTCAGTGTCAGCGGGGCTGCCACTACGTACGCATCTCACGGTAGGCTACAAGGAAATTTTTTATATTTTTTCTAAAGAAATGGCGGTTTGTCTCTGATGGATGTGTCTGAAGTTCACTCGTTTTCTGTACTCGCTTAAACATGTTCAGGGTCATGGGGAGGGGCTGGTGCATATCCCAGCAGTCACTGGGTGAGAGGATGGACAGGTTTCCACTCCATCACAGGGAACAGGCTCGTCCCTAAAGTCAATTTAGAGTCATCCATCAATACTATGTGTGTGGGCAAACCAGAGCACTTGGAGAAACCTCACACATGCACATGGAAAACATGCAAACTCCACATAGAAAGGCTCAAGGCATTTTTGCGACACAGCACTGTGCATACAGTTTGGCATTCAGTAAACACAAAATATTCTTGTACTTTGTCTTGTATGATTGAAGGTTATCTATGACATTTTCTTAAAACTACATAATCCTAGCAGAATCCTGCATAAATAGTGAATAAAAAAAGATTTTTGCAACTCAAATTTGATTAAATATTGCAAAAATATTTCAATTCCAGAATATAATTTTGGTTGCAAAACAAAGGAGCTGTTGATAACAGGAACAGGAGCTGTAATGCAAAAATAAAACCTGTAGAGATTGCAAAATTCATACTGAGACTGGGATAGTCAACTTTATCTGAAAGACAAATAAAATAAGCATGAAAAAAAGTCAATAAATAAAATGTTTCAACATTACATTTTCTACATGACAGAAATTTTCCAAATAACCGTTTTGCTTGTATTTTTTCAGCTACAGTTTTTTAATTGCACATTTGATAGTGAAAATTAAACTTTCATATCTTTTATGGCCTTTTAGACACTAATTAGCCTCATTTTCAGATCCTCGCTCTGAGCAGGTCGTGTTTGTTGAGTCATCAGCAAACAATCCTACTAAGTACAACTTTATTTTAATTATGAGATTTTACAAGTGAGCAAAAAGGAAAAATATTGAACCAAAAAAGCTTGTAGCAATGTTTTTTTAAACCATAAAAAATGATCATAGATTTATCAAAGAAAGTCATTTTTGTTTTAAATGTAATAAATTATCATATAAAAGAACTAAAAACCAATAAAGAAACAATGAAACAACGAGAGGCTAATACATAAGTCATAAAATAATGAAGTCAATGTCCTTTGAGTTTTAAACCATCACTGAGAAATAATGGAGTCAGAGCCATTTGTGAGGGAATGAAAATATCATTATGCACAATGTCACACCTCCTGGTGACAGGTGATAAAAATCACTCAAACATAAAACACAGTCGGTTGATTCTAGAGGCTGGGATACAGGATGAAGCTGTTTTGGCGTTTTTTTTTTTTGTTTTGTTTTGTTTTAAGCTGCCAGGACTGTTCAGGGGGGTTTTCTGCTTCTTGTTGGAACATCAGCATCATAAATCAGCACCAGTGGCTCCAAGGTGTCCCCAGTCTAAATCACTAGATACAACAGCATCGACGCAACATAAAATTCCCTCGGCGCATCCTTTGAAATGCTTCTCGAGGAATGTAAACAGCGCTGGTGAATTATGTACCAAAAAAATACCATTTAATGTTTGTTAGCCGCAGGGGGGGGGGGGGTCGTGTTGTTGTTATTTATTTATTTATTTATTTATTGGTGATGATTCCATGTAATTACCTTCTTCGTCTCCTCGTTAACCCTTTTGTTCCCGGTGTGTTTTCCAGCCTCTGTCAGCTCCCACTTCGTCCCGACGGTGTGCAACGGGAGAGAAGTGGTCGACTCCACCACTTCCTCTCTGTGACGACCTCCAGTCCACGCTCCAAACCCGACCCCTGCGACTGTTAACCAAATCACAAACATTACTCCCTCCAGCTCCAGTTCCCCCACCCAACACACATACACACACTAACATTAACATATGTACACAAAACAAGCAAACACCTTCCTTGTGGACTAGAACTGTATCGTTTTACAAAAATGTAGAAAGTGTGTAACTATAATTAAATTATTTTCTAGGGATGTATATACATGGAATTGACATTGTTGTATGTAGAGTAACAAAAGAACAAAAAAAAAAGAGAAATTTTTAGGAGGAACTTTTTGCAGCCTTTGTTTTTGATAGCTTTGTTTTGATGTAAATGCTGTAAAACAGTAGAGAGGGGGGGTGATGGGGGGGCATGTCCACCCCCCCCCGCCCGATCATGGATGCACATTCACGGCTCTGCTCGCCTCGCTGCAATACCCGCAGACTTTTGGATTCTCATGCTTTTTTGTAGTTCTCATCCTGTATGCATTTCTAATGTGCATCTGTACATTTGTATATTAGTACTACTAATACTACTGATGGTTCAAACAGCACAATGTTAAAATTCTTTGTAACACTAAAATGAATGTGGACTAAAGCATAAACTGGACAGAGTGGAACAACAAGGATGGAAGGATTTAAGAGAGGAAGGAAGATTCATCATTTGCAAATTTCTGTTTGAGAACGTCTTATTGCATCTTAATAGATGTGCATTGCATTGTGGGTCTTTTATAACAACCTACTATGGCTGTTTTTTTTCTGTTTTTTGGTTGTTGTGGGAATTTGTATGTATTTTATTTTTGCTTTTGATACAAAAGCATTTTTTTAAATTCTAATTATGGAATCCCTTTATCTAAATGGCCATAACTCCAGACATGTGTTCAGCAAAGCAACACTATTTCCCTCCCACTCTGTGTTTGAAAGACCGCCCTGGTGCATTACTAATAATAACTAAATAGCAGACCTGAAAAGATCCAGCACAATAAATGTGTTTGTTTTTTTTTTTATTTTAGCCACGAAAGAACAAGAATGAATCCGTTTCTCACCTGATGATCGTGAACAGAGTGACACTGATGGAGGAAAATGGTCTGTTTTGCTTGAACACACGTTGATTTTCCTTTTCCAACCATATAGGGGAGTAGTAGCTTATAATCCGTGCCCCTTAGATACCATTCATGGTGTTATTTTAAATATGGCTATGTGCCTTAATGTATGTCTGATAGAGGTCAGTTTTACATGAACCAACTCTCAGTTTTTTTTTGGTAAATATAAAAGTGGCTCCAGGGTAACCGTGTTTGCTTCAGGACAACAGTTTCACTTCATGAGAAGCCTTGTGCCATGGATTGTTTACCTAAAGTTCAGTGACTCTGAGGAGCTGCTGATGTCCATTCATCTCCCTGATTTTACTTTTTTTTTTAAACCTTAGCAGCTCCAGTATAAGAAGAGAAGCACATATAGAAGAAAAACTTGCTGGAGTGTGTGTGTTTTTTTAACATCCCTGTATTAAACGTGTTGATGTTGGGAGGCACAGTGGAGCAGCTGGCTTTGGCAGTCCCAGATAGGCTCAGGAGAGAAAGCAGAGCACACACGGTCAGCTGCTGGCGGAGCCCAGCGACGAACACGTTGGAGTATAGAACAGTTATGCATAATATAAATAAAATCTATCAGAACATCCATGCATCTGAAACTGTGGCTAGTATACTCTTTGTTGGATGTGACTAATGAGGCGGTGAAGTAGCCTAAAACAGTGAATTAATTAGCAAATTTTTACTTTCATGGGTTGAATCTCATGCAATGTTGAAACTAGGATGTTAGTAATTTATTAATAAACTAAATGTTTACATATAACATGCTGTCTAAAAATAAAGTGTGACTGTTATATTGATGTTTTCATACAAAATCTGTGACCAGAATCAATTTTTGCTAGCAGTTTAAGCCTGTGACTCCATAATAAGATTCCTGAAGTGTGTGTGTGAGTTTTGAAGATGCATCCTTTGACTGGCCGACCCGTTTGCACACACAGCCGCCCTTCGACCCAGCAGCCTCCTGTGATTCTTACACCGAATGGCAGATTCAAAGAGTTTCAGAGGATGCGTGGAGATGAGCCGACCTACATTGGGGTGTGTATGTTGGGTGCAGAGAGCAGCAGGCGAGGGAGCGATGGGATGCTGCTGCTGGATTACATAAAGCACACCCACAGCCCAGGAGTCGCAGCGCCTCTATGGAAGTATCTCAGAGATTCACAGTCTTTGTTAGAAGAAGGCTTAGCCATTCACTCAGTGGTCCTGCTCCCACAAGATACACCCTGCATGGCAGGTTGCTATGGACAACCACCATCCGCTGCTGGAATGCCTATTTGTCTGCGTGAAGAGATAGATGGAGTGGGAGGAGGGGTGAGGAGCGGCCGAGAAAAGAGGAACAGAAAGAGGAAGAACTGGTTGATGGTTCCGATCCAAATTGGCGCCGGGCGATGAGATTTGGCTCAGCGAGGTCCTGTACTCACAGCTTTTTAATGGCCACACAAACGGAGCACTTAACCCGGATTCTCTGCTCATTTAGTCTGGAGACTAGTCCGAGACAACAGTCTCACACTCTTCTCTGACCCCTCTCTCTTGCTATCCGCCTCACCCTTCAACCTTTCCCTCGCCACCTTTGTGCGCCTCATCTCCACTCCATGTGTGAAACTTGTGACAGACTCGCTCTCAGCCAAGACCACCTAAGCCAGCGCGACAGACTGGTAGCTCACTCTTGAACTAAAGCACTTGGATGTGGGTGCCCGCTGAAGCACATGCCATCAAAGCTGCCTTGGGGAGGTTAGAAAAGCGATAAAGGGATGTCAGACAAAGGATTTGGAGACTGAGAGGGAAAATTTTAATTGGAAAGTCAGATGTAAAGAAATTACCTCACTTTAATACTCATTACCTTTCTAAATATATCATCTCATAGCCAATAACTTCATCTGGAATCTTCTTTAATTGGTTTTACTCATGAATATCCTTTTCAAGCAGCCATCCACTAAGGACTTTGTTCCTCTATTCAGGCTGTGCCAACTGTCATGTGCTTTACAAAGGTCTCTGTGCTGTAGCCCCTTCTATATAACAGAATGTGTCCTTGGCCTCTGGGCTTTAAAACGAGAAAAGATCTCTGCAGATGAAGCTGAGGTTGATGTGAACTCTGGAGCTGGCCAGTCACGAAGCAATAGTTCCCGTGTTTATGAAATGTGCAATAACGAGGGTGTGATGACATCATAATAAAGACCATAAAGCAAAAAACAGCTGCAGTTGTCTGCTCATCCTTCTGTCTGCTGCGCACAGGGAAAAAAATAGTGCTGCAGTAGGTCTGAGTGCAGGATCTGTAAAAGGAAATTTTAAAGTTTAGACAGACAGGTCTCTTCAGCAACACCACACACACACACACACACACACACACACACACACAGGCTCTATTCAGTGTGTGTGTTGGCAAAGGTTTAAAGATGGTTCTAACACTCTGCCTCATCTGTTCACTAAGTGATGGCACTCCAATTAAACCATCTACTGAAGAGCTGTCTGCTTTGGGACAAGGCACGCCAGTGTCAAAACCGCTAATAAACATATAGAGAAATAATAATAAAAACAATAGGGAACACTCAGCAGAGTGAGGCATGGGGGATGCTGTTTGAACAGCATGTCACACAAGAACAGATTGAATACAATTAAAGTCATTTGAGGTATTATTATATGACAATTACTGTTTAAAAAAATGCTAAATATCAAAATAACATTCCCTGTGTTTTTCTTTTTACTTATTTAATGGTTACATCATTTTTTTTAGTTCATAAACTGACAACTGAGTGATGAGTTTGTACCTATGCAACCATCGCCCCCTGGTGGTTGACTTAGATTATTGAAACTGTTCAGAAAATAGCCTACAGCTTTAACCATTCAGGCTTTAAAGTAACAGGGTTCATTCAATACTTTGATTCATGCGTTTCTCTAATAATGATCAACAAAGCACAGGCAAATAGTAAAAACTCACAAAAATATTTATTTATAAGCACAGCAACCCAGAGTCTAGTTTTGCTCTATAATAATTTGATCTTTTTGGCTTTGACCTGCTATTATTTAAGGAGATTTGTTAATAATTTGACATGGTTTTTTTTCCATATTTAATTATTTGAGAAAAAAATTTCACTTTTTACGTTTATGAAGTCCTACTAATCCAAAATACGTTAAATTAAAAACACTAATCAAACAAATGCTGGTGTCTCAGGAGGATAATTAGCAGGTGGAGATGATTAAAAAAATTGTTTTTACATCTAAACATACTTTATAAAAGAATAAAAACAAGACAAACCAGTAAATAACATATTCACCCTTTAGTTTGATAGAATAAAAGTGCTGGCTAGACTTTGTGAAGTATAATTAAATTAATTGCTCAAAAAACTGATATAATTAAGTTTTAATGAGGGGGTGATGCACCATGGGAAAATAAGTTGTCTGGTTCCAATCTCAGTTGAGGCCTTATTTTTTTAAATAGTTTTATTAAAATAATGAGAAATTTTGAAATAACATTTGAGCAAAAATACAATTAAAGACTTTAAATAAAAAAATTAAAAAGAGATGCCCTGCAGGATTTAAAAAGGAAAAAATTAATTTAAAAAAAGTTGTGACATCAAGAGTTGAAACAAATTAATGTCCAACTTTTATTAAACCTGAAAATATTTATGCTTCTAATAAATCAGAGCTCAACTTAAACCACGTATAAGTCCATCCTTGACCTACATTAACACCTGTTAGAATTTTCAAACTTTTTGTCCATTTTGTGGACCAAAACCAAGTTTTACTCTATTAAAATTCCCCTTGCATGTTGGACTTATGATGGATTATCTTGTCCCGCTTTTATTTCTAAAGGAAAGCTAAAGACTTTGAAATCAATGAAAGATTGATCAGTTCATTCTGGGCAAATTACTCACCGACCGAAACGTTCTGAGATTAAAAACACAGACGCCGTTTGTCTGAAAGCCGTCTCGGTGGCAGGTTCTTAAAAGGTTTACTTGACAGCTTAATCACACGTAATCCATTCATACATAAATACATCATTTATTAGAAGCATCACCTCAACAGCTTAATATGTTGTGTTCATTTTGAGTCCATCAGCAGACATCATCAGAACAATCATTTAACAAAAGCAACCAAAAAAAAAAAAAGGAGGAAAATATATATTATTTTTATTATAGGCCTGAATAAACTGCTGAAGTTACAGGATACACACTGATCATGGAGGTCCTGATGGCAGGACACCATGACTGAAACATTCCACATTAAATAGGGAAATAAATAGAAATTAAACTAAACAAGAACTCAAACAGGTCCTTGTCTCACCCTGAGCTTTCTAACTAAATCAGAAAATGATGGAAGTGTCTGTCACTCTCACACACACACACACACACCTGCTTCACAGTACTATGGCTCTGTTGTACCCGGCTTTAAGGCCACCAATAAGTGTGACTTCTTTAAAACAATGCTGGATGTGTGTATTTGTACACAGTGATGGTATTCCAGGTACCAAAGCTCATAACAGGGGTTGTCAGTTAAAGAGGGGAGGTGGGGAGGCGGGGGGGGGGGGGGGGGGGGGGGGGGGGGGGGGGGGGGGGGGGGGGTGTCACCCAGTGGGAAATGTCTTTGGGATCCAAAATCTTCCCTCATTATGGCTCAATTTCCCACAGCTTTAACTCCACACCAGAGCTTTTGCTTGAGATGAATTCAGCTGCATGTTTTCATATTTATGTCCATTTCCCTAAAAACAAAACACAAAAAACTGATTGAAAGCTTTTATTACATGAGATGTGGTTTTGCAGTGACGAGGCTCCGGCTCTCACCTTGGATGCTATGGCTTTGAGTTTCCCAAGCAGTGAAGGTTTTGTGTACACGACGTCATCGTCCATGTCTCCCTCGTTCTCTCCCTCCATCACGGCGCAGCTGTCAGCTGCTGGCATTTCGCACTCCTTATTAGCAGACATAACCAGCCGGGAGTATTTGTACTCCAACCTTAGAGAGAAGCAAGCAAGAGAATCGATACAGGAAGAGGAATAATGTCCACAGAAAGGCTAAAAACCTGGTGTGACAAGAGGGGATGTGATCAGATGGCAAGAGTTAAAAATGGGAAACAGAGGAAAAGAATGGGGGAAGAAAAGAAAAAGATGTGGAGTGATGAGGAGGAAAGAAATCAAGGAAAGATGGAACAAAATGTCAAAAAACAAGGCAGAAAGGAAGATTTGAGGAAAGAAAAAAGAAATGGGGGAAAGGAATGAAATAAATTAGGTTTAAAAAAGGAGGAAAGAAATTATGGGCTAGGATAAAAGAATTTGGGGAAAAGGAAAAAACGTGGAGAAAATAATAGGAAATTTATGAAAATTTTGAAAAGATATTGAAGCAAAAAAATTTTTTAAAGTAGCAAATGAAAAGGAAGAGGGGGGAATGGGGTAAAAGAAGGAAAGAAAAAAGGAAAACATTGGCAAAACGGGAAATAAAGTGAGGAATTAAGTGAGGGAATGAAGGGAAAATGAGAATGAAATATGGAGAAAAAAATATGGAACTGAAAATTAAACAATCTAAAGAAAAAAGGACAGGAAAATAAAGGAGCAAATTTAGAAATAAAAAAAGAAAACTTTCACTTTCAGCTGGGAGACAGAAAGGAGAAACAGGTACCGTTTGTTCTTCTTCCAAAAGTAGCAGGTGAGGAAGATGAGCAGCACAGCGGTGAACGTTCCCATCCCTGCACCGAGCCGAGTCCAGTACTCCACCCCCTCACAAGGTCGACTTCTCTTCTCAGGCAAGGCCACGCCTCCTATGCACAGCTTGGGCTCCGTCCACACATACAGCATGTCCTGGGATTAAAAACAAAACACGCAACAGAATAAAATGAGACCAAACCTTCTGGTTCCTTTTCAGCAGAGTTTATTTCAAGCGAGAACAAAAGTTGAGAAGTGTGTGATGCATACAGTGCTTTACAAAAGAACCAATATCCTCACTCACACACCTGGTGCCCTCCTTTGCAGACTCCCTCTATCAGATGGTAATCCCTCTCTGTGCATGTAGGACACGCTCCTGAGCCCTCCCACAAGAAATGAAAGGTGCAGCCATCGCATGTTCCTTCAGAGCACACACTGAAAGAGCCAAAAGCAGACCGTTTTGCTTCTAGACCTCAAAACAGCAGTGATAAAATCAAAAGGTAACGTTAAAGGTGACCACACGCAGCAGAAGTGATACCTGGGAACAGAGAGCCGTCCATTAGAGCTCTTATCTGGGTTGCAGCGAAGCGTCACCACTGCACTCCGACCTAACTCACAAGATGAGGTTGCCTCTAAAGATCTTACAACAAAAAAATGGAATAACACCCACAGCACATTTTATTAGTCATTACTTAAAAAAAAAAAAAAATGCCTCAAGTGACAAAAATACCTGTAGAAGAAGTTGATATCAGGGGCTTTCTTAGAAGTTTGGGGAAACAGTTCAGGTTTTGCTATTATTCCTGCAAGATTATTATCCACAGTTGCACCTGTAATACAAGAAATGAGAAAAGTCGTCACTAAAGTTTTAGTCTTCCTCCCTGCTGTCTGTATCCTGTAGTTACTCACCCAGAAACTTGTCAGCCAGAGTAATGGACTGAGAGGACAGAGCAGTATGGAATCCCCGTCCACTCGCCGGGATTATGGTTGACTGACAGATGAAGCTCTTGACGGCACTGGGACCGTCGTCCTTCTCCCTCCCGGTGCTGGAGATTGACAGGTCTGTAACGTTATCCGTGCACATTGCCAACCCACCCTTTAAAGAGAACACATACGATTAAAGTGTTCCATTTGTGCAGATTTTTTCTTCTTTTGCATGCATGTAACTTTTATTCCTGCACACCTGATCTCCACACAGACTGATATTGAACACGTGGAAATACTTGGTTCCTTTAGAGGTGAACTTTGGACTATTTGTGAGCGACACCACCGACCCAAGGAGGGAGAAATCGAAAGTCAGAGTGCTGTTTTCGTCTGTGTGGGTGAAGTGACAGTCACTGTAGCATTGCCTGTGGTCCTGAAAAGCACAAAGTTTTACGGTGACTTGTTTCTTCCCATGTATAGCATCTCAAAACAGGAATTAGCTCAAGTTTAATCTCGGCATCGACAACAAACCTCGTCGCTCTTGCTGGATGGACCACAAGGTTTGCAGGCATCAGGCCCTGCTGTGGCGTGAGGGGCGAGGTAGGTGTTGGGTGGACACTCGACACACTTGCTGGAAAGCGTGTCTATGTAGTGTCCAGGTGGGCACGGTACACATGCTGAGCTGGAGGGCTGGGTGCTGAGGGCACAAGCCCGACAGTCAGAGGACACGCCGTCCAGCGCGTTGGTCACCGTGATGGAGTAGATTTGTGCCACGTCGTTGACGTACTGACGAATCTAAATTAGGAAGATACTTTAAGTATGCTGAACTTTACATAAGAGGAGATTTAAAATTGAGTCCAAAGTTCACATAAGATGTTGTGTGTGCACAAGAGTGAAATAGTTTAGATGAAACACTTCATAAATTTGCTTCAAAGACAAATAGTAAGGAGTGTTTTGCATGCCTAGTGTGGAGTTTATTTATAGGGCTCACAGGTATTCTGCACACTCTTCTGCACAAATCTCATCAAATCTGGTCCATTGTTTGCTAAAGGTTGACTTAAAACCTCAGTGGACTTTAGTTAGCAAAGTGATGCATTACCTCTGACGCAATAAATCAAACATTGTTTTATTTAAAACTGTTAAACTCAGAACTCAATGTTTCATGAACCCATTTTGGCTGTAAAACAGGCCTAAATCATGATACCAACACCACCATGTCTTATAGATAAGATCAAGTTCATGTGCAGGAATGAGCTGGGGGTTTTCCTAAAAATATTAGACTTCTTATTTACAAAAATCTATTTTGCTGTCATTTCTCCGCAACGTATTCCAGAAAACACCTAACTTGTCTAAATCTCATCAAACTGACTGCAAGCAACATTGGTTTTACTTAAAACTGCAATCAGATTCTCCTGGCAGAGCTCAAATGAAGAGACGGTGGGCTCATTAGCATTAAAATTAGCCAACGTGAGAGACCCTTTTCATTACACACATCCTTGGCAAGGTTTCCGTTTGCACTTGTCTTGATATTCACAAGCTTAAGCAATACTGGAAGAAGTCATCTCAGGTCATCTGCATTGTTGGGTCTGGCGTTTCATCTTCCTCTTGACAATAACCCATAGATTTGCTATGGGGGTTCAGGTCAGGCCAGTTTTCTGGCCAATCAAGCTCAGTAACACCATGGTGATGGAAGCAGCTTTTGGTATCTTGGTCTGCTGGAAAATTAAATCAGCTTCTCCATAAAGCTTGACAGCAAAAGTGAAGTGAAGTGCTCTAAAATGTCCTGGTAGATTATGCGTTGACTGTGGACCTTAAAAGAGACAGTGGACCAACACCAGCGGATGACATGAACCCAAATCATCACTGACTAGGGAAACTTCACACTGGACTTTAAGCAATGATGGGGCGACCGTGGATCAGGGGAAGAGTGTCCATGTACGATTTTGGAGACCAGAGTTCAATTCTAAACCCGGTCATGTGTTGAAGTATCCTCAAGCAAGATACTGATACCCCAACTGCCTTTTAGGTCTCTCTTGAAAGAGATTTTTAATCTCAATGTGACATTACCTGAGTAAATAAGAGTAAGTGTCTGTGCGTATGGCTCTTGATGCACCGACTCCAGACTCGGTCCTCCCCTTGTGAAACTCCCCTGAATTCTTGAATGAAATATGCTCGACAGTTCTATCTGCAGTTATCCCTGCTGCCGTTTCATCTTTCCCAATATTTAACTTTTTCACATTATTCAAATCATCTGAAACACTGGATTTTGGGTTTTCATCATCTGTAAACCATAATCATCAAATTAGTAGAAATAAAGGCTTAAAATATTTTACTTCATGTGTAATGAATCTAGGTTTCACTCTCTGAAGTAAGTGACAAATACTAAACTTTTTCACAATATTCTAATTTTTTTAATGTGCTTGTAAATATCAAGATTTATATCTATTACCTCCGAAGGCTGATTCGTCCTCTGGAACGCCCATGTGTAGGAAACCGGAGCGTTTTTTGTCATGACGTGTGTGTAGGTCTGTCGTTTGTTGGTTTTCTCCCAAGACTGCACCACCGTAGTGCTCGTCCTATTAACATCCTAAAACAGATTCAACAGATTAGTTCTCTAAAACGTCTACAGAAAGATGTTCAGACATCATGAGCTGTTCTCACCATCATGAAGTAGAGCTCACAGTCACCTGCGCACATGGTTTCAAACTCAAACGTGACGCGACCGAACTCAGTCACTGACTGGCTCGACACAGAGGTGGGGAGCCTGTCCGTGGAAACAGAGAGGAGTGTAATCAGTCTGGACAGGAGCACAGACAGCTCTGTGGTGAGGGTGAAGCATGACTGTACTTACTTGAAGCCAGGGACGTGGATGTTGAGGATGAGGTAATCGTTATCCGAACTTCCAGCTCCACTATGAATGTGATCTCGAGCAACCTCCCAACCTGAAGAAAGGAGCATCAGGGATCAGTCAGTTAACTGTTAGAGAAATAAATACTTGAACTAGTGTTGCAAACATTAAAAGTTTTGCAGAGAAAAAGCAGGTTTTCAGACTATTTGGATCCCTGTTTAAAGAACGTGGCAAAAAGTTAAAGTTCTGAAAAGTCAAATTAAAAATGAAGTTTTTCTCATTCATATTTTAAAGTGTGGTTGTAAATGTGTATTTATGAGTGATGTTAATGATGATGATAGGGCACAACTATTAAGTACAAGCTGCAGCAGCAATCACTGCGAAAAGACTGCAGCTGTGTTCTGCATGAAAGTGAAAGTGTTGCAAAGTTTGAGTTTATTCCACAAAATAGTAATAAAAAGCTGAAAAAAGTTTTTTTTCTTCATTTATTAAAAAAATGTAGAAGCAAAAGGATCATTTTGACTAACAAGTCATAGAAAAAATTATCAAAATAGCATCAGTTGAACTTCATGACCAGAAATTTGAGAAATTCTCATCATCCAGGATATTACTGATGGAAAATGAAAAGTCAGCGAGCATTGCATCTGGAAGCATCACTGATACAGAGAAGAGTTTTTGAACTTTGGCGAAACTTATCACTCTCAGCACAAGAGATCATTTGTTTTCTAAAGTTAAGTTAGCAACTTTTAGCATCATTTATGCAAAGACTTCGATCAAAAAATGTTTGAAAAGTTAACAAAATGACCACGAAAAGAAGCTAAAAAATATCAGGTAATGACTTCAATCGAAGGGTTTGTTCTTCCGTCATCTCTAAACAAAACTAGTTTATTTGTTGTATTTTTTATATGACAGCATCTACAGACAGGTAAATAAAATCTGCACTAAAACTGCAGCAGCACTCTTGTGTGGGAAAATCAAATAAGTTCATAAAAACTCAAGATTTCTGAACATCGGACTGAAATATGTACTCTATGATGAGTCCCGCCTTCATGCTATTTGATTAACAGACTTGTAAGTTTACCGCCTGTTTTAGATTTAGTGTACTTGACAACCTGAGACGAGTGTGTGTGCTGAATACACACCATTCATTTTGTCACATTTGGAGTTGCCCACGTTAAAACAGGAGGTCTTCATGTTTGAAGGAAGGACGTTCCACCATTTATACTCATAACCCAAGATGGGCTCGGTACCTGCTGGACACGGCTCACATGCTGGGAAATGGAAATAATTTTTTAAATTTTAAATACATAAAACACAAACTGGAGGACAATAAAAGAAAAGTTCAGAGATCTCAGTACGTTTCATCCCATCAGAGTAGGTCCCAGGTGAGCAGGGGGAGCAGGTTGCCGTGTCGTTGTTATAAAACCCGGGGTTACACGGGGGGCACGGCTCACGTTCACCGCTCTGAGGTAACATTTCAGCTTCAGGGACACCCTCCAGACAGACCTTAGGGTCAATCCACTTATACATGACCTGCGTCTGAAGTTACACAAAAGGTGGAAAATACAAACTGATTATATAATGTTTGTTCAGGATGCTCAGAAGGTGGCTTCTTTCCTCCCACCTTGCCTTCAGCATCACATGGTGTGTGGATCTGGAAATAATCCTTCTTGGAACATGGAGGTCGGTTCTTACACACAGCAGATCCCTCTTCTGAAATGCAATATTAAAGTTTCAAGTGACCAAAAGTAAACCGTGTATGATATATTTTCTTTTTATTCAGCAATTTATTTTATTTACTTTTCTCGCTCTAAGAGAAGACTGCTACAAAAAATGAAAGCTCAATTAGATGTCATCTAAAAGTCACATATACAGGGGTGCACATAACTGGACCGCCAGTACGCATGCACACCAGATATCATGCATGCATGCATACCAGGACCTACTGCCCAAATGCACCTTTGCAGACCAGCACTTTTGCGGTCCCGATGGCGGAGCTTGTGATCCGATGAGCTTCACACAGCAAATGAGTGCTCACATGGCCTCTGAAGCTAGTAGACACATGTGCAGGACATCCAACACACACACTCACATCAACTCTGACACACACATGCAGCACCGGTGACACACACCAGCAGCAGCTTATCACCAACAGAGATGTGGTGCGTACCAGACGCCAGCGCCCGGTTCTCCCTCGACTACCTCGACAAAAAATGATGTGCACCCCCGCACATAAACAAGCACAGTTATGCAGAACATTTACTGCTTGACCACCTAAATCTGATCAGGTACGCAGTGATTTACATGCTGAAATATTATAGGATCTCCTTTCAAAAACTTAACAAAATAAAAGCTCGTTGGAATACATTCTTTTTCATAAATAGCACGTTAGAAAAAACGTAAAGTACATTTGTAAACTCAGCTAATACTTTAAATTCCCTTGTGATCCCAACAGCTCGTTATTTTAAAACAGGAATGTTTCTTATTAAGTTTAACTAATGCAGCTTAAAAAAGGACAAGATCTCTTTCTGTAAGGAGCAACAAAAGTAATTAGGCTAAATCAAGCAGTGCAGCTTATTGGTGGCGTTTTTAGGACTTTGCATTTATTTAAAAAGGCAAATCCGCCTCTTTTCATACCTGCATATTGAGTGGCGGTGTTGCAGGGAGTGCAAGAACTGGCTCCGTGATCAGAGTAGGTGTTCCGAGGACAGGGTTCACATGTGGAGGAACCTGGAACTTGACTGAATGTTCCAGGTTTACAAGGAAAACACTCGGATGTGTAGGCAACACCTAGCGAGGAGAAGACAGTACAGTTAATAGGTGAGTGGGTTAAATCTAAATTATCATGATTAGTTTTTCTACACAAAAAATGTTTTAAAATCCCAAATTGTTGACCTTCAATTTGAATGTTTTTCAGCAGAACTGGTTCCACCACTTTGGTTTCCAGAACTCCTCCAGTCCTCCAGTACAAAATGTTGGTGCCAGACTTCAAGTTCACCTAAAATACAAACATTTATATGAATCATCAGTTTGGCACAAACTCCGTCCCTGCAGCTGTGAACCGGAAACATTAAGGATTTCCTTAAGGCAGCTTTAATTTATAAAGGAATGTTGTCCGGAAAAGAAAAATAAAAACTATAAAATCAGCTCAAAAATGCTCTACAAGTCTTCACAGATTCATTTTTCTTATTTATCTGTTTCTCTAATTACAGAAACTAATCAACCTAAATGAAGAAACTGGTTTTCTGCCTGGAAAATGACTGAAAGCAGCCATCTGTAATTCCAGTATCCTCCTGAGTACCAAGACTTCCTGCCTGTTTCCACCCACTGTTAGCAGTTTAACGCTTTTATTTTGGAAGACTGAGGCTGGCTGCCAAAGACCTGTCCGTTCTGTCGACCATCCATCATACCGTGTGGGTTGCCCACTCTCCATGATTGGTGAGCTTGAGCCACTTGTCATCAGCAGACTGATCCATCTCCTGACACTGGTCATTCTGGATCTAAACAGAGAAAATATAAAAAACAGAAATCTGGTTTTGTTGTTTAACTACAATAAACACTAGAATCAATAATGCGGGTGAGACCCTTCATTCCTGCACAGAATTCTGGACACTGAAGCAGCTTTCTAAGAACATACACACTCTGTAACACTCACAAAGAACTCAAAAGCCAGGTTGTTGTCTGGATACTGATACTCAAAGCTGACAGAGCCCTGTTTCTTCAAATGAACAGCATAAATGAGAGAGACCGTGCACTCATCCCTGTTGAACTCCAGATAGTTTCCTTGAGGCACCCAGGCAGAACTGTAAGAAAAGAAACTCATTTTACTTAAAGATTCCATACAGCTTACAATCAGATATATTTTCTCCACCAGCTACCTGTTGCAGGTGACATCTCTGTGTGGATCGTTCTCCAGGGAGGTTGTCATGCTGCTGAACCCAGCAGGCATGCTATCCCATTGGTCGAAGCGGATACCGCTTCCAAGGGAGTAACTCCCAGCTGCACACTGGGTGCACTCCTGAGCAGACATCTCCAGGAACTCCCCAGCTTTGCATGAGAAGGCTTTGAGAAACAATGGAGGAAAAACAGATGAATAGCAGAAGAATGGTAAAATGAGTCATTTTCTGCCCTTTTTCCTCACATTCTGCTGCGTTTATGTAAAATGAGACAGAATAAAGCTGACACACAAACAGCCAAATCACTGCAGCCTTCGGTACAGCCCACCCCAGTGGTAGAGGAGCTTAATCCTTACATCCTGTTACACACTCGGCCTGTCTCTGCACTTTGTCCACCCAGACGTCATGTCTCTGCATTTGCTGGTGCTCGACAGCGTCAGCTTTTCCTCACACCTGAGCTGGCTTACAGCCGCAACGATGCATCGCTGTACTTAAAGAAGTCCATGATTTCAAATTAATCAGTTTAAAAAAAGCATCTGGGAGACCAGACTCTGACTTTTTTATTTTACTGCAAGAGTTTTGATCATCTCTGAACTTTTTTTACAAACACTTATGTGCATATTGTGCAATATGGATTCTGCAAAATCTGCCACTTCTATGACCTCAAAATAGATTAAAATATTCATTTTTAGGTCTTGATGTGGGCTGTAAATGATGCAAAGTGACAACTCAAAGGCGGCTAGCCAGAGGTACTGCTCAGTGCTTCCTTCACTTCCTCACAAATGTAGCTATTTCCAACTTACTGCACTCTTTGCCACGCACTGGCTCTGGTAATCCAGTACAGGTCCCGGGCTGGTGCGGGATGGCCACCCTCCATCGAGATCCTGTGCTGTCGCACTCTGTGTACTCATAGTAGTAGTCTGTCTGCCAGAAACATGCAAAACATCTGCATAAGAAATCACTGACCACATAAGGGTGCCAAAGAAGGATCAAACGTAGACCAGTGGCAGGTCTGTAAACACATCACAATGAGGGGTCTCCACCCAGAAGGAAGGCGATGACTCATCTGGGTCTGAATGTTTGGCAGATCAGAGCAGACTAAAGTGCTACTGCGTTCAAACCCAACACTGATATCACTTTCCATATCCACTTACTCAGGCTTCAAAAACAGAGTGCCTGCTCTGGTGTTATCGCTCAACCTCTGACCACTCTTTAGGCCCTGGACACATAACATACCATCTCCATGGAGATGGCAGCAGGAACAATGGTAGCTGGGGTCTGCCGATTAAAGAGGGACAGTCAATTTACTGGCAGCTTTTAACACTTTAACAGAAACACAGACGTTTGACTATTGAATGTGTTCGTTTGGGCATTAAAAGAAAAACCCATTAGCTCGATGCGTCTGACGCCACTGAGTTTCACTTTCTGCCTAGGAAAAGGGCTCTGATTACTGACAGTTTACATTTTGTTTTGTTTTTTGAGAGCCAACGCAGATTTTGATGCACAAGCGGATGTCTGTGGACTGCTTCATGGGGCCTGGTGTTGAAGACAAATCACAGAAACGATAACGGAAACAAGAAATAAACAATCAGAAGCAGGGAAAGGGCTTTTCTATCACAGATTAGGGGCAAGTCTTAAATAAAAGTGAACTAAAAGCAGGATTGCATTGTGGTTAATGACTGATGAGGTAGGATGCTTCAGAATATTAGCTTTGATGTCATAATTTGTCACACCTAATAAAACAATACACAAAAACCATTACATCTGCTCTATTAGGATGAATTAAAATCGAGTCTATAATTTAGAGATTGTCTGTAATCCAGGCCTGTTTGTGCTGCCAGCCTCTTTCCGAGGAGGTGTTGAGCAGAGCCAGAGCCCTGGGAAGGAAAAGGCCAGTCCATGTAGGAAACTGATAACAGCCTGGACTTCAACACAATCCAGACCCCATCACAGATTCCTGCTCCCATTAATGTTGTGCAAACTCCTTAGAAATAAAAAGGGGGGGAAGGGGGGAGAGCACTGGTTTAAAAAAATGTGATGATGGAGCCACAATTAAATCTACCCGGAAATGTGTCATCATTTTTTAATCGTATTTATGGTCACTAGATTACCGACTCATGTCACCGTGTGTAGCCGCAACAACTACTCAGTGCGTTGTTTTTATTTGTTTTATTTTCTATCACTACAAACGTCAATATCGGACATTTATCCTCACCTCGGTGCACTGCTGCTGTCCTTTGACTCTGTCAATCATCCGGAGCGCGGAGAGGATGAGAGCGCATCGGGCGACGAACCAAGCCGAGGACATTGTGGACCGTCTAGCGAAGCGGAGAACATATAAACCCCTGATGTCTTTCCAATAAAATAATCGACGTGATCAGTTTCGGTTAAATGGACGCTTTTGCGGTCAGAACTCGACACCTGGTTCTGTCTCCGCTCGCTGGCAGTCAGATCGTTAGCCGGCCTCTCCACCTGCGATCATCAGCAGATTGTGAGCGGACGTCACCAGCAAGCTTAATAAAACTGCACTTCCGCTTGATTTTCAAAGTAAAAGCCAAAGTGTGAGCTGAGAAATGATTTCTTACTCAGTATTTACTAAGAGATCCTAACGAGCCTCTTTTTTATATAAATTATTTTTGATAATTTTATTAATTTTGCCATTTTAGCAAATTTTACTGAAAATGACCAATCTTTGGCTTTTACTTTGAAGGTGACAAGGTGGCACACCTAATTTCCGGTAAATGTCAACTCGCTTCATGCCTCCGTGATTACTGCTGAGCGCAGGCTCGGGCTCAGCCCAACACAATCATTCTTGTATTTGCCCATTTGTTTTTCAAAACAATAAATCCAAACTAGCTCTGTACGCACCGTATAACTCACACTCTTTAAGCTTCTCTGTATTTCAGACCCCTTTTTCTTATGAGAAGTGAACAGCATCTTAATCCTAACTGTTGTAGTACACATTAATGACCAGCAGAGGGAGACTAAACAGAACATTAACCCTTAAACTGACATGCCAACAACTTGGTTAGAGAACATTTTAATCTCTATTTTATTGAAACATGTAATAAACTTAACAAAAATAAAAACTAATAAACTAAAAAGTATTCTAAAAAAGATTTTTTTAATAAAAAATATTTATTATTTTCTTAGTTGATTGGTATTTTAAACTTAATATCAAGATTTTTACATTCTTATTCATTAATATTTTATTATAACAGGTATTGCCCCAAAGATTTAAAAAACATGAAAAAATGGTAGATTTTTTCTTGTTGGGGGAGTCCATAAATGTAGTGTTTGTGTGTAGAACAGGTTGTTCATGTGTTTAAAAAAATATTAGTATATTGTTAATTTGGTATTTTTAAGTATTTTCCAAGAATGTACTCAAACAAAAACTATATTGTATTTTCAGCTTTAAATATTTATTGATATTTGTCTGCATTCAGCAAAAAAGTGTGCAGCAATACTTGAGGAAAAAAACTTTTAATGTTTTGTGGGGGGGGGGTTTTACGTGAACAATGTTTTTTTGCCAAATGATTCTAGTGCTGCTCAAAAAAAAAAAAAATGGGCCCAGACATCTAAACCTACAGATTTTGATATAGAATCACAATAAGAAGCTCCACAAAGTGCCATAACTCTATCTATTAGCTATCTTATAAAAAATGCATATAAACCATTTGGTCAGGCTCGATAAAGAATTGATGCTCTGCAATTGTATGAATTTTTAAGTAGCCGTCACCCAAAGGCAGCTGCATCTCTCCTGTCTCCCTCTTTCTGTGAGGAGTGATGCCAGTCTGTCTATCTGCCTGCATCCATCCATCCATCTCTGCCTCCCAGTCCTCCTTTCTCTTTATCATCTCAGGCCTATCACTTACAGCATTTGACTGTAACTCGAGCTCTCATATTCAACCAACTGTAACGCTCCTGCAACCTTTACACCCCAGACTGCTGCTCCACGATCAGATGAGTTCGTTAATAAATGCTGGTGAAGTGTAGGGCAAGTTTATTAGTAACTGACCTCAAATCAGATTGTAACCAGAGTCCAGTTTGAGCAGTGTGGCTCAACCCCACAGCCGACCAAACTCACAAAGGACTGGGGAACTACCTGGCATGGTAATGAGACACCCAGCAGCTAGCTAGCACATAAAAACCACGAGAATGGATGCAGGTCAGCAGGGCAGGGAGGGCAGAGGATGATGAAGAACAGAGGAAAGAGACCTTCAACCATTTGATGCCAGTGAGAGAGATGTCTGAGACTCTTACAGCAACAAGGCTGCATGGGATTTCTTCTAATAATTTTTAGGATAAGTCTGGAATTTAACTTATTTGATTTTATTCAGCTCGGAAAGGATGGCTTCTGTGACATAATCCACTAAGGATATCTGCTGCCATGAATGTAGGTATTTATTTAAAAACTGCTCTAGCTTTATACAGTCATATGATCTTGACTTTGTGAGACAAATCTCCTGAAATTATAACCACCTGTGACTCTCCACATAAAAACCTCATATCCACCTTAATGTCAGTGCAGGCAGGATTCATCATTTTGTTTCCCGTGGTCATCTCTCATCCTGTAAGCATGCACGGACTGCCTTGCTCATCTCTGGGCGACTGCTTTGGTAACCCATCCGACACCGATTCAGCACCTTCTGTAGCATCAAACAACTCAGTGACCAACAGGAACAACAACGGACTTCCAGCAGCAGATCTAGTTAGCTCACAGCCAGAGAAACAGCAGCATCAGCAGCTTCAGAGGACCTTCAGCTGTGTCTCATTTCATTCAACAAGAAGCAGGAACCTGAATGGCACCAGTTCAGATAACTGCTACACAGAGGATATAAATGAAGAACCATGTTTGGAATATCCTCCACCCTGTAATGTTATATCTGAGAGCTCAAACGATGAGCTGGAGCTGGAGTGTGATCCCGAGCTGGAGCATAAATGTCCCCAAATCCCCAGACCTTCTATAATTATCAAACAACCAAAGGTAAGAAAGGTCTACTCATGCTTTATCTTCGGTGTTCAAAATGTAACCAAAACTAAATATTACTTCTAATGATTTTATTTTCCTGTCATATTTTTATTTAAGTGCATTTTTACATGATCTATCTTTGGTGTAATGCAAAATATCACCACAAGATGGCGCATTGAGGCCACATACAGTCTATGGAGCAGGATGTTTTAAATCTTCCTCTGATGGGAAGAAACGTCATCACTTATCATCAAAGTGAAACTAAATATTTTTATTAATGGGCTGAAATGAAGGACTCAGGAACTCAAACACAATATGCACACGCACACACACACACACACACACACACACACACACACGCACACACACACTTTGCTACTAGAGTGCATGCTGCAGATAGGGTGTCAGTGAAACATGTCCTGAGCTCTTGTTCAACATGATCTGTGTTTCCTGATCTCTCTAAACATGTGTGTGTGTGTGTGTGTGTGTGTGTGTGTGTGTGTGTGTGTGTGTGTGTGTGTGTGTGTGTGTGTGTGTGTGTGTGTGTGTGTGTGTGTGTGTGTGTGTGTGTGTGTGTGTGTGTGTGTGTTTGTTTGCTTGTTTGTGTGTGTCAATAGAAATGGTGTTTAGCTTTTATTTTACCATAATGATAATACATAATAATACATTTTATTTGTGGGTGCCTTTCAAAACCTAAAAAACTTGGTAAAACACAATTAGGATCCAGTAAAAACATCAGCAGTAAAACAGGAAAAACTCACTACAAACCACACACACACACACACACACACACACACACACACACACGATCTGAAACAAAACAAGGAACCCAATCAGAGATTTGACTATGTGTCAAAAAGACTAACAGCATTTATCAAACTAATGTGACTTTTAAAAAATCATAAATCAAAGACAAAATTTAAAAAACAAAATTGTTCTAATCAATTACGTAATAGGATGAAAAGTTTGACTTTTAAAAGAGGACACTGGACATTTTATACACCATGACAACATTAAAAATTCAAAAAGCCAAAAAAAGTTTAATAAAATTCCTAAAGTTATAACATTTAAAGGAAACAGCAACAAAAAACTCTTGAAAATACAACAAAAAAGAAAAATATAAAAAAAATTTCAATAACAAAAAGTCATACATAAAGCAGTTTCAGGTGTTACATTTAAAAGAGATAAAACAATAAATACGATTTCACTACACAAAAATGTTTCAAATTGGAGAATCAGCACAGAAAATACAAAAACTTCTGCAGTTTTGTTGTTTGTTTGGTTTTGTTCTCATTTTTTTCCACAAGTGTGAATTTATGTTGTCCTTTGATTTTTTTTTTTTTTTTTTTAACAGTAGTGAGGTTTCTTTAATCTTCCTGGAATGCCATCTGTTTTTTAACGTTTTTAATGTCAGCATTGTACTTTTAGATCTTCTGTTGTTCAGCATGTGTTCTCACTTTGTTGAAATATGATCTCACAGCCCAATAAAGCATATGGGCTTATATAAAATTCTTCTTTTTGGCCAGGTTTACTCAGATTTTCACCTGAGGGGGTTTAGTTGTTTACGGTGAGACCTGATTTGACCCGTGTCCTCAGGCACAATCAATAATAGAAATCAATAATCCTGATCAACTTTAAAAACTCCAGAGGAATGAGAGGGGGAGGGTGGGTTTTATAAGAACCCTGGAGTTTAATCTCTTCTTCATTCAAAGGGTCTCATCATCTGACATGTGAACATCTGTCTGGATGATTGTTTTAAACCAGGAGGTCATAAGTCGAGAAGCGTGCCGTGAGCAAAACGTTTATATTCATTGTGGCAGAAAGGCTTTAGCTTAATAGTTTTACATTTCCTGTCTGGCTTCATTGCTAAACCAGTTGTAACAATAGATGTATAATTTAGATGAAGGGAGATTAGAATAATGCACATCAACAGCTGGCAGTGATTCGTGTATCAGTTCTAATCCTCATGATCATGACTGCAGATCAGTGTGCGCATGATTTTCACTTTCTGCAGAAATACAGAAGCTTTACAAATTGATGCTCAATAAAACAATAATTATCACATGCAACAACCAGGGTTCCATCCTCCTGATTTTGACAGCTGATGCACACATAACAGAGTCGTGATCTGACCATATGTGACTCTGCTCATCAGCTGATCGCAGCCCAAAGCTTCACTGCTTCTTCCCTCGAGGCACAAATTAATGCTCAGTCTGTCGCTGCGCTCAAGGGGGCAAAATGTGACAAAAGCAGCTTTAATAATTTGGAAAAACAAGTCAAGAAATGAGGAGGAGAGTGTGTGAATCTGACTAAGTTATGAGTTATAACCCAAGTTAGTTTTAATATTTGACTTCCAGATTGAACACATGTACTGATCTGCTACCTGAAGGCTTTCTCTTTGTTTGTGTGTCCAAATCAGTGAATCATATAAATCCAGCTTTTATCCCTTGACGCCTACCTTCAAGTTTATGGAACACTTCCTCCAACCAAATCCATCCACAGGAGCTCTCTGTTTAGTGCATAGCAACAATAATTAGATTGTTCATCTAAATAGTTCTCATTTTACAAGCTGATATGAATCTTTTCCTGCTCTTCAGGCCTGCACAACATAAAAAGTTGGGAAAGTAAAGCTGATAGTACTTTAAATGTTTCTAATTCCTCCAAAGAAACATAAAAAAACTTTGAGGAAATTAAAATCTCAAGTATTTCAGGTGCTTTACTTTTTACGGTCCCT
This sequence comes from Callopanchax toddi, assembly GCA_006937965.1. Taxonomy (NCBI): domain Eukaryota; kingdom Metazoa; phylum Chordata; class Actinopteri; order Cyprinodontiformes; family Nothobranchiidae; genus Callopanchax; species Callopanchax toddi. Next base: position 266,545 of record SSNR01000001.1, read on the forward strand.
AATTGCATCAGTCCAAACTTTTTCAGGAAAATGTCTGAAATGAATTATTTACTAATCTTGTTCAAAATAAAATAAAAGATAAAAATGAATTGTGTTGCAGAGTTCTAATTCAGAAATGATTAAATGTTAACAAAGAAAAGGAAGCTACTCAAATAATTGTCTGCAACAAAATTAAAACTTGTATTTGTTTTACATTTTTTTGTCCTTGTGAACCAAACTTGTGAGGTTAGAAAGACTTTGAGTCATTTGTTCTGTCTAAAGCAGACATAATGTGCTCTCCTGAGGATCTGCTTAGAAAATCAAAACAACTGAACACCACAAGGCATGAGAATGCAAAGATAATAAAACGAGTCATTTTACTGATAGATGAAACTGTGCATTCAGCTAACTTGTTTTAATGAAAGCAAAACAGGAACATTTCTACAGAAGAAGAAAAAACTGGCATGAGAAATGATGATTACATTTAAAAATTCACACTTGGTGACTCAAAGGGTGCGAGTGGAAGCCCAGACAATCTTTATCCATGAATTATTTAAAATCTGTAGCCAGACCTCAAAACAGCAGTGCAAGCAACATGGAAATAGGAGGTCGTCTACATAATGCATTTAGTTTGACTCATTGTAGAAATTAAGTCATCATGTATTGTTTTAGTCATGTTTTAGAACAAGATATCACAGAGACAACATTAGAAAGATTTTTTTAAATATAAAGGTAAACATTAGACCTATTAAAGAAATAAAAAATTAATTTGATTATGATTATTAATTACCTTTGATTATTTGCATTAATATCAAGGACGTTTATCAAAGTGAAACATTACTAATAGTTATTATAATATTGGAAGATAATGTGAAATTTAGATTAATTTCCATATAAGGTAATTTGTAGCTGAAGGAGAAACTAATTGAGGAATCCTCTAATTTAAATGAAATGTGTAAACCCTGTTGTTGCCTGCCCTGTGACTTTGTCTCATCAAAACACAGCTATTCTGGTTTTATTCAAACCCCTGAACTCTCCACGAGGTCACGTCCATTAGATAAATGTGTTTGTTACCCAGCGGCGACCTTACAGTGACTGACAGCATCCCTTTGTGTTCTCTTCCCACACATTCGCGTCAGGAATCAGAATTCCAGGAAACAGAGTGTGACAGGTCGGACCACAGGGAGACAGAGGATGGAGCGCCGTTATCAGGTATGGAAAACAACACTCTTCCTTTTTTTAGGATCAACTCCCTGATCCACTTCCACGTCAGCCCTGCAGGCACAGATTTGAAACCGGGAAAAGTTCTGGTTTGTTGCTGCTCTTGATGGAAACTCTGATTTTTTTTTTATGGTAAGTGGAACAACGGAGGGAAAATAATGGGGTTCACACAGTTATACTCCCAGTGGGTCAACATGTAATTATGGAAGTCTATTTTTTATGAATGATCAGGGAAATCTTTTCTTGTGTGTTGTAAATACTGGTCCAGAGGAAGGAGCAGTGTGTGTGTGTGTGTGTGTGTGTGTGTGTGTGTGTGTGTGTGTGTGTGTGTGTGTGTGTGTCCTCTCTCACCTTGCCAGGAAGTCTGGGAGGGGTTGAGTGCTGGCGGTTTCCTTGGCGATGAGTCTTTGGACAAAGTAGCAGGGGGAGGAGGACTGTGTAAAAGGAAGGAGTCAAGCAGCTGATTGATAATTTAATTGAGTGGATACATGGTGTGTCTCTACAGATTGTTGGTGTGAATTTCAGCTTTTGAAAGAAGATCTCAAGCATGCAAAAAAAAAAATCTTGGTTTGCACTGTCCGCAAATCTAATCATCATTTAAAACTTTTATTCCTGGTTTTTAAATCTAAATCCAAGGGATACAAGAATAACCTCATGAGTGGATCATTATTAGACAACTTCAGTTTTTTTGCGCTATTAATATTAAGCCAAAAATGTAAATTTAACAAATCCTGAAATATTTGTACACTTCCTTGCATATTTGCACTGCTAAAACATATGCAATAGCAGAATGTTTGAGATGTGACCTACAGGTGCAAAAAAAAAAAAAAAAAGAATATTAGATGAATAAAATGTAAATTAGCTGTGTCAGTTAGCTTTCCGAGGAATGCTATACAAGTTGGAGTTCAGAGACAAAGTTAAAGTGTGCTGAAACATGAGCACCACTGAGCATTCTCAAGGTGAATCTTTGAGATTTGATCAAGAATAAAAAGGCTTCATAAACAAATTAAATGAAAGTAGCTGGGAGTACTTTACATCATGCCCAGGCAGGGTGGAGGAGGGGTAATGGTATGGGCCGATGCCATTAAAGAGCTGGTTGGATCTAAAGTGGATCAGACGTGATTTCTCTATCGTGTTGCCAGTTTCTGAAAGTTGTTTCTTCTCAAGCTGTGGTACAAACTAATGTTAGCAACACAATCCAATGACAGTGAATTCATCTTGTTTCAAACGCCGTCCACTAATAGCATCTGGGCAGTAAAAAAAGACAAGCAACAAACAAACAAAACAAGAAACTAAGAATCCAAAATAAAGTTTTCACTGCAGTAATCACAACTTTTAATGGGTGATGCAGCCATATTGGATTTTGAGGTCAGAGCTGGTCAGGAATCTCTGACATTCCAAACTTTGAGGTGCGCTCCAGCTGATTTTTCGAACTTAGAAATTCTGTCTTTCATGCAAGAACAAACAAAAAACCATTTTTTTTCTCACGTATGACATTAAAATGAGGGAAAAGACACAACTCTTGGAATGGATGAATGCAATTTTGGAGAAAGACAGTTTAAATACGTAGACGGATCCTTTTATGATGTGCCTGTCTCAGTTTAGTTTTTAAAAACATTTCGCTTCACTCTTTTGTTAGATTTACTCTACCAATAAAAACATAATATTTGCCTTATGAATGAGCTTTATTATTCATCTTGGAAACACAATAGTCATTGTTGCATCATTCAGAGCTGGAGCTCAGTGTGTTTGCTCAGTAATAAAATGAATCATGAGGATTAAAGCAGTCAGATTGCTGCTCACATTGGGTGGCACGGTTGTAGCACTATCATCAGGGTTGGTTCCTGGTTTGAATCCTGTGTTTTGTTTGCATACTGTCACAATGCCTGCATGGGGATTTTACAGCTTCCTCCCACAGAACAAAAACATTCACATTAGATTAATGTGGAGGCTTTAAATTTGGACTTTGAATGTGTGCACGTGGTAATTTGTCTCATGTGTCTGTGTGTTAACTTTATGGTGAACTGGTTATTTGTCCAGGGCAGACCAAGCATCTCTCCTAATAATAGCTGGGAGTCTCCTGTCCAGTCTGCCTCCATCCCTAAAACAGGATCATGTAGGAGTAGAAAATAAATGAATGGATATTAAGTGTGAGGTGGAGTACTTGTACACAAGTAGAGAAAAATGGTTAGAAACCAGCACGCTGCTGAGATTAGTGCCTTACTAACCCAGAACGGTGTTTTAGATGCTTTTAAAGGATTAACATCTTTAACTATGCCTCTGTGGCATACGTGCACACAAACACACAGAAGAAGAGAACATCTGTTACATGAGGCTCTCTAAGAGATTTTATATTAACACAATGAACCCTGTAAGAGAAACAACTTGGTTTTTTTTTTAATATAAAGGGAAATAACAGGGAGGGAGGGATAAAACAGAAGAGATTACGATGCACCAGGGGGTAACGCAAGCACAGACCTTCCTCTGTCTCTCTCTGAAACACACACACACACACACACACACACACGATGGTTACACTGACCTCGATTTCCTGCAGTCATGGTGTGCCCGTGTTGTTGGAAGGGTCTTCCTGCTTTTTGAGATTTGAGCAGACAGACATGAGGAGGGACAAACACATGCATGACCTCACTTTACTGAAACATTCACCTTAGCTGCCATCTTTCATGTCTGTTGTTTCTACTCTGTTTATAATTAACTTGTGAGGAAACTGTGTGGATTCAGGTAACCCATTTGCTTACGTCACTGCCTTGAAATGACTCTCGTGCAATATTTGCACACATTTTTTCTTACGTCTAAGAAAATATATACAGCAGATTTTACATCTCAAATGATCTAAAGTAATTTTTTTAAAGGACAGTTTATAAATGAGCACATTTACTGTTAGCATTTACAATCACTTTTCTGCATCAGAGCCATCTTCTCTCAGTTCTAAAACTTATTGAACTTTAAAGCATGACAAATCTGAGTGAATTGATCCGTCACAGTTTCTGTGAAAAACATCTAAAAACTGTTAAAATTACTGTAACTTGATATTTGAATGTGGCCACATTCAAATCCATGCAAACGCTGGCACACACTCAGGCATGCAAAGGCAGAAAAGAGTATTTGCTCCTCTGCAGGTGAAGCTCCCTTCCTCTAAAAGGGAAACTTGTGTCCATAAAGCAGTAATGTGTTACTGTAATTCACAACAAACAGAATAGGGAGGGAATAGGAGAAATATGTTAAATGACAAAGTATAGCAGCTGATATAAAAGAAAGAGAGAAGCTGCGGTTATTGAATCGGAGGAGGAAGTGATGGCTGCACTGAGAGGCTGACGCAGCATTGACCTCACAAAGCTTCCTCAGCCAGCGACGTTGAGGATGTGTTTGGAAGTGTGTGTGCCTCTGTGTATCTGTGGAGAGAGGGACATCGGTGTGAGTCATCCAGCAGTGATTGAATTAGCTGAACTTTGGCTGCACACTCACATGGAAAAGGCAGGAAAAGCTGAATACATTACCTCAGCAATTGGAGAACACGTCTCTGAGACAGACAGTCTGGCAGTGGGAGCGTCGCCCAGTTTTATTTAGGAAAAAAAAATTGGACTCAGCTTTTTTTTTTTCAAAAATTCATAAAAAACCCAGATCCTCTTTATAATGCACAATCTTACAGATCAGCTTAAAACGACATAAGTTCTCTTTTTAAAGACCTGATTAGAAAAAAGCTTTAAAACACCTGGAGAATAATTTGAGCTCAGAATATCTTGTGGTTTCTCCAGCAGAGCTGATGTGCACTCAGCTGGTTTTCAGTGGAACAATTAGATTAAATTGTTTTGTGATGAGAGAAAAATATACAATATGTGTATTTTGTTTTTCAGTGTTGCTTTCAAAGGATTAGTACAGATCTTTTAAAGTGGCTTTCTATGGAGACGTGATGAACAATCAATATCTTACCTGATAGCTCTTTAAACAGCCTCAGTTTGGGTAAATAAAGATTAGTTCTGACCAGATTGATATCAATTAATGGCTAGTTCAAAGTGTTTCTACTGACTTGTCTTTTTTAAAAATTCATAGTAAATGACACTTTATAAACTTTTACACTGCTATTAATTCCACATTACATTGTTGTTTACATTAAATTTGCTGCTTAACTGCAGTAAAAATTAATGGCAGATTCAGCAATTCTGCCAGGAATTTCATAATATTTTTGCTGGATTATAAAATGTGAATGCAAAGGTTAAAAACATAGTATTTCCAAACACTTTTATGAAATTTCTGGGATTGTAATTGATTAAAAATACATAGCTGACCTTAATGTGGCTAGCCATTAGCTTGTGTGCTCGATCAGAATCTCTTTTTCTCCAAACTGAGGCCATTCGAAGCACTAATACAGCATGCCAGCTATTAATTGAACACAAAAACCCAATTAAAAAAAGAAGTAATATCTCTTTAAATTGAGCTTTTAAACATACTGTGCATCAACATGTGGTGAGAATACAGCTGCTGTAAACTCTCAGTAGTACGCCAAACATGCAGGAGGTGGTGTTTATATACACCGCAATGACATGCAAATGTTTACAACATCGCCTTTCTTTAATTTCCAGTATCATATGCTGTCATTAAAACTACAAAGAGATTATTTTCACCTTCTAACTTTGTTGCATGTCAAACTATTTGTTTTGCTGGATTGTGAAGCATTAGAAGCTCACTTTAACACATGTAGAAGGTTCATCTGCTGCAAAGGTTATTAGAAAAATACTCTTTTCTGTTTAAAGTGTGACAAAAGGTCTGTCAGAGAAAAGATAAGAAGCCTTAGATAAAAACACAAGTGCTGATGTGATGACATGAGTCACAAGGAGGCAGTGAAGCTGTTTAGATCCAAGCAGTCACATCCAGTGAGAACACTTCCAGGAACTTTACCTTCAGAGACCTAACGTCTCAGCCAAACAGATTTCATAAAAGATTGGGCCATGTGGATTGTGTCTTCATGCAGACACACAAGTTGACACAAGTCAGTACAGCAGTAAAGCTGGTGTGTTGTCATAAAGTGTGTGTATGTGTGTGCTAGCAGCAGAAAGGGTTTCCACTCACTCACAGCACTCTGTGGGTGTGTCAATCTCTTCATCCGAGTTGTGGTTGGGCGAAATGACTTAAAAAACGTCCCTAAAAATGAACTGAAACCTGAATAAAACCTCAACGGAAACACAGAGAAACTACTAACACACGCAACCTAATGATAAAGTGTCTTTGCTTTACTCAGGCTTGTTGCCATAGCTGAGAGGAAGTGGTTTCATCATGCTATGGCAAAAGTCCTACTTCAGTGTGATGTAGTAGGTTACAGACAAGTGAGCAAACGGAAATTAGATTAGTTAATGTCAGTTCCTTTACAGTTTAAAATGTTTCTTTATAACAATTATAATTAATTATTGTTGATGGCTTCCTGAGCAGCCTCAGTTTGGAGAAATATAATTTGTTTAACCTGACTGATGAGCTAAAGGCTAGTCTGAGTCCAGCCAAGACAAAAGTGTGCTGCTGCCATTTTGAAATAATCACTAAAGATTTATGGCAAATCATGCAACATCATTAATCAACTTTATACTGCTTTCAGTTTTTACAAATATATATTTATTTACACACACTTCAGACTGGTCCAAATAAATCATTGAAGTACAGGTTGAGATTCTGATTTTGTTACCATTACACTTTAAATCCAAACAGCTTTCATGTCTGCACCTTTTATAGCAGTTCACTAAGTTTGACTACAGTAGTTATAGGTTATAGTTATAGTTATAGGTTGAGCTCTTTAGCTGTGAATGCTTCAGTGTTTCTTCAGTTGCTGCTTTAAGTAACTACATGTGTGTTGTTTTGATCTAAAACAATTAAACTGTGACCACGTTCCAAGAACACACACACAAAACCTCTTTTCTTCACAAGAAAACAGAAATTCAGGACATTTTCCAGGAATAGCGTAGTGAGGCAAGCATGTTGGGCAAGTAAGTGTTGTTTTTATGTTTTTACTCAACTTTTACTCTCATGAACACTCTGTGCACATCTGTTTCCTGTATGTTAGGACTTCTGAGAGTGGTGGTCTCTGTTGGGAGGATCCTACGTGTCAGCGATGACCCTTTTTATGACTCATCCTATTGTTAAGCATTGTTAGTCACCCTTCTCTTAGCCAGCATTCTCTATGAGAATTTTCAAAGGAATGTTGTGCGTCTGCGATGGTCCCTTCCTCCCACATTTCAAACATACTCTTGGGCTGATTTTGTGTAATTTCCCATAAGAAGCTCAGGTCTCTTTTCCACAGAAACTGACATAAAGCCAGTCCAGAAGGATAGACTGGATGTACTGGGCGGTTTGCCCCCTGAAACGAGAAAAGCAATCTGAAGTGACAGATCATCATGAAACTGGGGAGGGTCGGTGAGCCGATTTAACAGAAGGGGAGGTGGATAAGCAGATCCATGGACCCCTCGTTGGTAAGCAGATTATTCTTTATCACACAGAACACTCAGAGTATTCTGTGTGTGGCAACAACAACCAGAAGGCTAATCTGTTGTAATCAAAGTAAAGTGTGATTAAATCATTCACCTCAAGAATCCCAATTAAACTACATCACATTAAAAATGTGACTTTTTTAGTTCCGGATCCCAAACCTTTCCTAATAATACTGACATGTTCAAGGTGGTTTTACATAGCAAATCAGATTTATGGGTCATAACAAAAAAAAATCTTAGGTTGATCCTTGATAAAATTTAAACTTCATTATTGTGTTTGTTTGTCTTAAAAATACATTTTCTCTTAGTGGGTGGGACCAGAGAAAATCCTATGCACATACTATATTATTTATTAATCATTAAAAATTTCTCCTTTAGGCCTATTGTTCATCAGCTAGCTAAGACTGCTTTATTTTTAATGAATTCACATAATGAAAATTAGTACATGGTGGGGTTAATTTATATTTATCAACAAAAAAGTTGTTTTTACTACTAAAAAACTAATAGGATGACTCAAAACTAAAGTTTATGAGTAAATAATGAGTTGAAACATGCTTTAGAAATAAGACAAATCAAGTGATATTTGTTTTAAAACTCTTTTTCACATCATTTATTGTTGTATTCTTATTTTAAATGAAAAATTCTTTTGTGTGTGTGTGATTTCAGTTGTACAAATAACTTGTTAAATGAAATATTTATTTATGTTTTTCTAATATTTCCCTAATTAGTTCCAAAAATGTTTAATTACACGCTGCTGGTCATGTGTGAGCGCGTGTTCTCCAGTGTGTGCATGTGCACGCGCTCCTTCTCAGCCCCGCCCTGAGCTTGTGGGGTCTCCCTCTCATCAGATGGAAAAGAGGAAGAAGCGGAGGAGGCGGGTCCACGCGGGTTACGTCACGCACCAGCGCTCCTCCCACTTTAAATTTACAACCTCTATGGGTCCTGACAGTGTCCGTGTGCGCGCGCGCTCGAGCAATTGAAGTGTTTGCGAAAGGAGACACACCTCAAAGCCCGAGAAGTCATCTGGAGACGCACCGATGTGGCTCGAAGCACTTTGTCTTTTTAAAGATTAAACGAGCAGAGTTGGGAGAAGTCGCGTCGGGTGCTACTTTAAGGTAGGTGCGTGTTTGTGTGCGTGTGTGCGCGCGAGAGACGTGTATTTTTCGTGAGGGGTTGCTTCCACTAACAAAAGCGGCACGTTTTATCCGTCTGTCCGAAGGAGGAGAAGAAGAAGACGCTGTTTGGGTTTTTTTGGGGGGGTTAAAAACTGTGAAGTGACGCCTGAAGAGTCTTGAGTGGGTCGAGGAGTGGGAGAACGAGATTGAAAAACACAAAACTCCTGCTTCATTGTCTCCTATTGTGTTGCAGCGCCTTACTGTAGCGACGGGACAGTGGAGAACAAACACTCCGAGGCACGTACAGGCAGCAGTTCCTTGAAGCAGGATGGTGTCATTCGTGTAGAAACAGATTAGTGGAAGGAAAACACGTTTAGTATCTCTGGTTAATATTAATAGTCACCTGACTCATGCTTCACACTCTTAAATCACATTTTATCAGGAGTGTTTGCAGAACTTAATGGTTTTTCTCCCTTTCAAGTTGTGTCTAATAACTTACAAGTGTTAAAAGAAGTCTTATCTAAGACACAAACAACCCCAAAAAAGATAGTTTCTGAATGATTTCATTGTGAGTCAGCCCATTAAAGCACAGCTATGTGTCAAAGCCCCTGGTCTCACTAACAGCTGACTAACAACCATGTGTTGTCATCAGGCTGAACTGTCATGTGAATCTGTTAGTGTCTCTTTCTTTTTTCCGTTTTAGGGTAAAACTCTTATGAAATGTCATTTTTGTAGAACTTTAGTCAAACTTTAACATTAAGTAAACAGCGGAGAAGAAAAATACAGCCAAAGTTTGTGTATTCAGTGGGGTGGAGGCTGGAAAGTGGCAACGCTGTACAGCAAAACGACCTTGAGGTGAAGAAGTGGCAAAAGCAGGTGGCATAAATGAGTTGTTGCAAAGCTTTAAAGAACGTGGTTGCAGTTTGTGCATGTGTATGTACGAATGGGGGGGAAATCCTCCCACATGTGTTAGTCATTTGAAGAGGAGTTTGCTAAACGATTTACATCTGTTTTCTGATCTTTGAACCCCCCTCCTTCCTTCTCCTTTCTCTTGTTTCTCTTACTGAGCCTCTCTCTGCCGTCCTGTTTCCCATAAAGCCTGATGCTGCTGTCACATGTGTGGCGGGCGCTTTAACTAAACTTCTGTCTGCTCCATTATTATTGCGCTCCAAGGAATTCAGATATGAGAGCAAAATAGAATAGTTTCCATTTTCTAATTGCAAGTGTTCATTAGTGGTTCTGCGGCGTTTCTTAGATGTGCTTTTTAGGGAACTTGAGTCTGTAGTGAGAATTCAAGCTGACCTCAAGAAAATGAAGGTATTTAGGTCAGGAAAAGTCCAGGATTTCTGTCCATTGTTGCCTCCGACTGGTTTGTCTGTTGGCACAAAATCTTCACTGTTCTGCAGACTGGACTGATCCCTAAGACCCCCACCTTTTTGAAACACAAAGTTACTGTGTGAATTCAACTGAGTATTTGGTGACATTTTACATCCTGGCAGTGAAAGACTGCTTTGTGGTAAATGCTTTTTTTTTTTTTTTAAGTCTACCCCATCAGTGAGCCTTAAAAGAAAGTAACTTCAGAGCATTTAACTGAAAATCCTGTCCAGTTTTAATCCTGCTGAGACATTTTGGGTGTTTGTTCCTTTTTCTGTTGATGCCACGTGACTAAGTGTTGTGTCAAATTTTTAAATGCAATACCCGTGTCATTGTGTGGACACCAAACTGATACTCTTTTCCTGTTTTGTTACTTTTAAGAACACACTGTTTTCTACGTTTTGTTTCAACTTGACACAGAATGTCTGATTCTAATCGTTGGGAATCGTGTACCAGATGATTAAAATTCTGCTTACGCTACCAGAAAAGAATTACTCATCTTAGTTCCTTTTCTTCAAATGTGATAAGTAGAACTTTAACAAAAAATCAGCTGGGGGTCGGAATAACCCAATAAAACCAGATTTGTTTTTTCCCACGATCTGTAAACTCACTACATCTTTCATGTGGAAGCTTTTACTTATTTTCAATGTAATCTGAAACTTTTACAAGTAAAGAAAAATCACTTTTTGGCAGCTGTGTGCTAATATGTCTTGCTAGGTTTTCATGAACACGTGTTATAGGTCTCCTTCTTGACTTTGTATACTGGTTGAATGAAATGTTATGATGCAATGCAAACACAAGTGATGCAATCAGAGAATCCATCAGGACAAAAGGATCTGTTTGCACTGTAGTGCAGCTCTGTATTCGTGGTTTTTGATTGTGTTCCGGTCCAGGAGATAAACACACTGATAAAGAGCTCATGTGAGATGCTTTTTGTGTGTCTTGTGTAAAAATCAACAGTTCATATAAAAACCAGGCATGCAGCAACTTGCTATGTTAAACTTGAAACCTGATGTTGATTACCTTTCTGAGAATACGCTTGGTATGCGTGCCAGATTCAAGCAGAGACAAGAGCACACATGCACCTAAAGCTTTCCCAAGAATTTTATTGATTTTCCTGCCCTTATGTCCGAGCTTCAATCACAATAAAGCACCATTACCGCGCTCGCCAGTTTGCATAGTCGTGGCGAATGGAAGGAACTCTGAATGTTTCTCTTCTTGCAGCTTCTTGCGGCTGAGGCAAAAGGAGATTGGGACTCTCTGCAGCATGTATTGGATTAAGAGGCTTGTGAGACTGTATCAAGATGAAGGGTTTTGTCTAACTCCAGACACAAACAGGAACGTGCTGCCACAGATAACTAGACCTACTTTTCCTTTTTAAAACGCAAAGCTTGTGAAGGCTTTAGCTGTGGAAAGTTGCATCAGACAATGAAACTACACAATTTACTTCTGTTAGATAAGATATTTTGTATCTTGTCAGCCATACCTCATAGTTTCATTGAACAAAGCCTCCTTATTTTGCCTGTTTTTGGCCTCTTTAAAGTCTGTGTGCATGTGTCCACACACCCTCAGCTTTCATTCTTGTGTGTCTGTCTGGCTAACTGAAGATTGTCTGGTTGCTCAAGGTAACAGTTGTTATTGGGCTTTTCTCTGCTGGCATGTAAACAAAGGAGAACCTCCCAAACGTTCCCTGGTGTGCCCTGCAGCCAATGAGATTTGAGGTCCCAGCTGGGCTCAGCCAGTAGACGGCGAGGGGGGGCGGGATTCTGATCCATGAGGAGAAAAACAGCAGTTAGGCACAAAGCTTTGAATCTGGAACTGGAATAGACAGCACAACCATAACAAAGACGATTCCTTTATGAATAAACCCAACTCTGCTCTGGTGGGTTTTAAAGGACAAATACAGGACCTTCATTCAGATGAAAAGATTGCACATGTATCATAAATGCTTGGATCTTATACAGTTGTTGCATTCAGTTTTCTGTTCAAGTCCACCTGTCCTCATCAGATCTAAATATATATAAATACAGGAACATGTGTCAGGGCCAGCTGTGATAGAGTGTAGACCAGCTTTTTGTATGTAACTGACAGGTGTGACTTCAAATTGTAACCCTCCACCAGAACACGTGTTTGAGTCAGCGCTTTAACTTCAACCACTAGACAAAAAGCTCACTTTGAGTGCAGTTGGATGTTTTCTTCTTGATTACATCAGTGCTTGAATACGGTAGGACTGTGCGGTTGTCTGTGCTTGTGTCCATGCTTGCTGCGGTGTTACCAGAGTGATAATCACTGTGCCGGTTCATCACATTCCTTCTGCGTGACTCAAAGTAGTGTCAATCCCCCCCATTCATTCTGTAATCTGCCCAACCCGGGTTCTCATACCCTTTTGCTAATTTTTTGTCCTACAGCCTTTTGCACGAGCTGCTGCATGACACGACTTCACTCAACTGTCAAACCATTTACGGTCCAGCTGAAAGGAAGAAGAGATTGATCCGTTTGATTAAATTGCACCTTATTTTGGAAACATCTGAACAATGGAAGCCTTTCAGTTCTTTCATTTTAATAAAAGCTTCTTCAGGCGATCACATCAGGTGCAGCCACTGAAATGATCTGGATACTCCCTCGTGCTGCAATTAACCTCTAAAAGCTAAAAGTGGTTGTAGTGAACTTCTCATTGTAATCAGACAAGACCAAATGTTTCTGGAGTGGTTATAAAGAGCAGAAAGACTAATGTAAAGATTACAATTCTAATGAATGAGATAGGCTATTTACTTAGAAAAGAAGAAGTTATTTGTGTGGGAAACAGAATGAGAAGTGAAGTTTTAACATTTCTTCAGTGTTTGGTCTGTTATCTCAAATGTACAGCTTGTGATGTATAACAGTTTAAGCCTTAAAACAGTTGACAGCACATAGTCTGCAATGCCAGCACAAATTAAGACTTTCTAAAAAAAAAAAAAAAAAAAAAGTTTTTTTAAGTGGATTTATTTGAGATCAAAATGAGGAAACGGAAACTGGGCAACACATTTTATAAGTTATGCAACAATTCTGGGTTTGTGATTCCTGTACAGCTGTGACCTGCTTTTAAAATATTATTCTGATTTTTCTTAAATTTTCTCAAAAATAACTTTAAATTTATGATTCTGGAAGTAGAAACCTCTACACCTCTTATTGTTGGTGTGACTTTGCACCCAGCGATGGTGAGTTCATGGACCAGGACATATGTCAGACTTTTTATTACAGTTGGCGGTGGTGCATTCAGGGAGGAAAAAGATATGAGGATTCAGATTGGTCAGTTGTTGAGTATCGGGAGATTTCGGTCACCAGCTGATTTATATTTATATATATATATTATTTTTTTGTGCATCTATTATTTTGAGGACTAAACCGTTGGTTTAACATGTGAGCTCATGTGATTTAGATTTGGCAGGAAAACGGAACTGTGGTTGGTATAAATAAGAAGAATTGACCATAAAGAGGAACAAAGGCCATGTACAACACCTTGCATCTATTAATTCCTGTCATTATGCCTGAAGTTCATGCAAAGGTCACCACACATATGGATGTATATGTTTGTCCTCAACTCCAACAAGCAGAAGGTTGGCTACATCAAATTTGAACCTTTTCCTATCAAAGTACCTTTTGATAAATGCCTTTTTAATAAGTAATTTATGCTAAAATTGTACTTAAAATCTAAATTGACAACTCTTATTTCATAGATGAAAATGCTCCCTTGAATGCATCATTCTTTAGAGTTATTTTTTTAGACTTAAAACATGCTGGCCAACTATGGTTGTAAAAAATGATCAATATATAGGACACATTTGATAAGTTTGAAGATGAATCTTTAGTGAGTTTTGATGCTTTTGCAGTTTATAAACAAACCATGTTTATCTGCTGTAGGCCGCTAGCCAGCTATGAGCCACAGTGCACCACATGACTTAACCAGCAGACATCACGGTGGCTGGGTGTCAAAACAATCTATATAGCTGCCTTATGTTCTCTTAATGACTTCAGTATCTTAAGCATCAGCAGGCAGACGCTCAATGCAAAGGCAGAGTCAGAACCTCATGCCGTCACGTGATGCTATTAATTTTTTCCTCGTGTGGGTGGAGCTGCGTCTTAGCTCATCTGTGCTTTATGAACCCGAAAACCCTGACTGTAAATTCCCATTCCACTTTCATCTCTCCAGTGACATCATTGCATTGTGGGAGCAGGGCGGGCACTTTCAGAGGTCAGCACACGATGAGGCCCACTGAATTCCCTTGCTCCTCTTCTCTACTGCTGCAAGGCAGGAAATGCAAAACAGATCTCAACCCCCAAACTCCCCAGAATACTTTTGAGGAGACATTTTTTCCCCCTCATTGTCTCTGTCCTTTTTCCCTCACATCTACACTCTTTAACCAAATGCTATTAGTTGTACTGTATGAGGTAAACAATGACATCCCGATTTTAATTGTGCAATTAACTATTGTTTTTTTTAAGAACTTTGGGGGTAACATGTGTACCTGAGCAATATTAAAGATATGATTGTCCCTCTCACTATGATTTTGGAGTTTTCACTGCGTAGGTTTGTTATAGATCATGTTCATCAGGAAGGGTTTTTCTGGAAATCGCCTCATTGATAGTTTTTGGCTTACAAATTGAAGCGTCTTTCACTTCTTCACTTCATACACACAACCCCCTCCTGCTCACCCTTCTCTGTCTGTTCTGAGCTGTCAATTAAAAGCCCATTTATCCCTACATTTTAATTAGGGCCTCCCCTATTTATGGCTTGGTGGCCGCTTCATTAACGGAAAGGCTTGGAGATGCACAGCCAGATCTGTCCAGTTAGCAAGGGAGGAGAGATTGTGTGACACAGGGAGAGAAAGAATACGGGGTGGGGTGGGGGTGTTGCTTTAGGGGTATTGGTGACGTAGTTTCCCCCTGAGGGGTGGACCTCCCATCTGTGAGTGGAATAGATGGGATCAGGCCAAGAAGGAGGAGGATAAGAGACTAAGTCAGCCTGTGGCCTGTGGAGGTGATTTAAGTGCATAAATACACTAAAGTTTGTTTTCTTTGAGACTGAATCCCAGCTGATGTTCTCCTAATTTTTTTGTTTGTTTCATAGATCTGACTAATATTAAATAAATCATCACAGATGAGTGGGCGTGGTCTGTTACAGCTCTTAACAGCTGACTGCCCAGCCCTGTTGTTGGTGCCTACACCCTTCAGGACAACTGTGGCTCAGATGGTGAAGGAGGTTTTCAGCTGCTCTCTTTACCTTCTCTGTCTGTTTTCTTAAAGTCTGCATCCAGATGAGATCCATTCTGGAAGAGCTGATTCATTCCATTATTCACTATTTAGACATTTTGCTTCCTCTCCCGATATGTCCATCTTGGCAGGGATCCCAACATAAATGTATCCCCATTAATTTCTTGTTTCCAACGATCCACATTTATAAGCTGTTTGTCTTTCTGATTCTCTCCACAATGTTGTTTATCTGGCCAATTTAGGTCCTCCTCACCGTCTTCTTTCATTAGCTTTTCTTTCCATCAGCACTAATCTGTCAGTGCAGGGAAAGTGCCTTTTAATCTGTATATTTGCTCATAAATGGGGATATACATTCATATGGTGAAAGAGGAGGCCAACATTAAGCTGAACCTTAATTGTGAACATTGATTTGTGGTTTGTAGCAAATCCCTGCTACCTTTTTTTGGTACAGCTCTCTGTAAGTACTCAAAGTTTATGTAAAAGGATTTTAAAAAAAACTGTAATTACAGAAAACACGGTAGACTTGATAACTTCTGTTTTTAGCCGCAGTAGTTTGTACAAAAGCTAGGTTTTGAATGTAGGAACTTTCTCTATAAATAAGGAATTTAATGGATCCCCTTTTTTGTGAAATTATGGTGAGATATTTTACTATTAAGGTACTAAATGTTTAAAAGAAAAGTGCTAAAGAGTCGCCTCAGGTCTATAGTGCAGTATTCCCTCTGAGATTTAATATATAGAATAAATTGGTAAGCTGCATCTCCCTCCTCCAGGGTATGGATAATTCCAAAAGTACCTTCTCTCTCTCCTAAGATCTTTTTATGTGAAATTTCCCTCAGAACTCTTTCTAGCCCCTAGCCTCTATGGTTGAAGGCTGAGAAAAGAACCCTAAAACACAATAGGTGTTTTTAGATGGCCTACAGTACTTCTGTTTTCTGTTAACTCTATATTTGTAATGCTATTTCTAATTCTGCTTAAAGCATTAGGCTGAAAACCCACAACAGAGGACCGCAACTAGCGTCCTCCATTTTTTTGTTTGTCATGAAAGTCATATGCATACATGACAGGACGTGTTGCACAATCACAGTGTTCCTCTGGCAGCGCAAAAACAAACTTGTAGTTCTCGTAACCGTTTGGTCTGAAAATATCTGGAAGAGGTTCCTCTTGTCAGAGCATGCTTTGCTTAGTTTATCCTGCAGAATGACAATTTTATGAAACTTTTTTACATTATCAATAATTATTTAAGCCACTATTAGCATATGCATTAGTCATTTAAGGACTTTTTTTTTGACCATTTTATTTCAGTTTGTCAAAATTTGTCAGTCATTAGCGTTTGGGTAAGTTGGCCCATTTTCCTGCTTTCCCTTACAAGGATTCTGCAACAACTGAGAATGTAAAGTCTCCTTAAATTTGAATGAAAGCTTAAAAGTATTCTTAAAATTGAGCAGTAGTAGATGCAACTTCAAGAATTGGGATTCATCATGTGTCACAACAGCACCTCTCTTGCAATTCTGAGAAAGCAAAGGAATGGATCTGTGTTATAAATGGATAGTAATGTTTGAACTGTCTCATACAGCAGCACCGGCCACGATGATGCAATCACTTGGCACAGTTCAGGCACTCAACCCCTCTAAGATCATTCATTCTATCAGCTCTAATGCAACCTGCCACCATCACGTACACTTTCACACACAACCGCAAGAGCAAACACATTAACTGATTTACTTCCTCTTATTAAACTCAACTGCTTCATGTATTCATTTCTATTTTATTTTGTAAGAAGAGAAAGGTGTGGGAACCATGTGAGTCATGTCACAAGAAATATGTTTTTATCTATTTTAAATACATTTTGTGTTCTGTTTTGTTCTTTTATCTCGCTGTTGGTCATATCTTCCCAAACTAAATACCATTTCCTGGTAGCCTGTTTTTAAAAAGCTGACGTTTCACATTAGATCTCAGCTCAACTTGGGTCACGAAGACTAACGGGAGGAGCGGACATAAACTGAGGGATGCTGTGTCCAGCTCGTCTCTTCACTGAGACCCTGCTCTGACCTGGTTTTTCCTCATATGCTTCCATTGTTTCCACATACAATCATCTCATTTTTATCCCTCGATGCTCAGGCGGCTTGAATCTAAATGCTGTACTCTTTTCTCATGGACATCTTGGAGAGTGGTCCTTTTTAGAGACTTATTATCTGTATATATATATTTGTGTGTGTGTTTTCTCTCCAATGAGGGCGAGTCTGCAGAACCAAATAAACTATTTTGTACTTTTATTCACAAATTTAATTACTTTTAGGTGATGTAATACATTGTTTTACTCTAAAAAAATCCACATAATGCAGCTGAAGTGAGAAATATGAGACCCAAAACACTCATCTTTCCAAAGGTTACCTCAGCTGTCCCATTTTTACAGTTTTTAAAGGCAAACCAAAGGAAATGTTAATTAAAACATCTAAAACTACCAGTTACAAGACTGGCTTTAAGCGTTCTTCCAATTTGAGGGTCTCTTTTGAACTCTGCTTGTTACTTCCTGTCTCCCCGGGGCACAGAGGAAGTAGGAGCAGATGTGTTAGACTAACGGACACCGTGACAACACTGCCTGTCTTTGAGTTCCCGCTGCATTAAAAAGAACCACTCAGGGATGCACAGACCACCTGTGGGTTCACACGCAGATCCTCATAAGCTGTTTTACACACCAATACTATACTGTATTCATAAGGTCTCAAAATAGGGATAGTTAGATTTCTTAAAATATTGTAGTGTGAACTGTGTTGTGCAAAAATAAAGATACACTTGATCAGTGGTTGCAAAGTTGGGGTATTAAGATGATCTTCATGAATCAATAAAGATTGAAAAATAATTCGTAAACTGTTTTTATCCCTTTTTAATTGTTACAGAAGCTAAAAACAACAGTCATAAACGGATATGATTAGTTTATTAAAACTTTTTAGTAAATCTTATAAAGTCCAACTGGGGATATTTAGGGTCACAAGACGAAGTCATTGTTATTTTTTGTGTTCAGAGCTGAAATGTTTGAGAACCATTGCTTTAGGTGACTAAAGTGTCCAGCTTCAAGAAACAGAATAATTAATAATTCAAAATAATTAGCAAATAAAATTGTAGCACCTTAGATAAAGACCTAAATTAATTTACTGTCAAACAGAAAAGTTAGCAGTGTCCAAACGAGTGTTTTAAAATGTAATATCTCTAAAATGACACTGTTTTCTATGTTTTCTGTAACATTGGGATTTGTCTGCCTTTGTTTCTTCTTTGTGTAGCTGATGTGGTTTAGTTTCTGTAAAACATTGACCTCTAGTGGTGACGTTAAATCATTGCACTGAGATGTGGGCTTTGTTTTGAATCGTGCAGCACACACCCCCTCACTCGCTTCAGCATGTGCAGCACATTTTTGGTACAAGTGTCTGTGATTCGTCTTATTGTTTCCAGACTGTAAACGGGAGGTCTGCAACCAGGCAGGACCTTGACATCACAGGTGTAGGCAGCAAGATTGTCAATCATTTTGAGTGATTGTTCTTCGTGTGGGAATATAAATGTGCAAAATTATTATTATTATTAAAAAGATCTGTTTTTATTAATCACTGCTTTTCTAAAGTCGTCAGTGTTATATCTGCAAACACGACGTTATGTTCTGTAAAACAATAGCTGTGAGAACAAATTGTTTTCTTACTGATGGGGGGGGGGGCTAGAGATTTCTATTGGAAGTGAGAGCAACAGAATAGATGAAGGAGGGAGCAGAGAGATGGAGTGTGTGTGTCAGAGAGAGAGAGAGAGCGTGGCTATAAAACAGACTTTGAACTCCCAAGCAGCTCAGTTGCAGACAGCTGTGCATCTCTCCAGCGTGAGGCTCTGCAACATACTGATTAACACAACGTGCTTTAAGAGCGTTTCCTGGAAAACAGATTTATAATCGAAATAGTCAGGATGACGACAATGTTCAGATACCCAGTCTTTCCTCATCTGCAGGGTGAGTTATTTCACAAAGTGTTTTTGTCATTTTCAAATATACAGTATGTATATGATAACTGTTTTGCAATTTTCCAAATATGACTTAAAGGGGCAAAATGTTTTTAGGTGCTTATTACATTTTAGTATTGTTGGACGTCTTTTAGATTCTCCTGAAATGGGAACAATCTGTTCAGAGCATGCTGTAACTTCTATACCAAGCTAAATATATACTGGTGTTTTGGATGTACGGTACTCTGCATTTTCTGAAAGTAAAGATAGAACTTGCAGAAAATTCCAGCAATGACTCAGTTGCATCATTTTATAAGAATTTTCCCACTCTGTTTGTGTAGGTAGCTGTCAAATTTCTTGTCAAGCTCCCACCTTTAAAATGCAAAACATTTGTTGTATTTTTTCTATAACTTGGCACAATAATGTGTCCATATATGGTTTATAAATGTATTCTACTCTGGATGATTTTGCCAGCTGCTGGGACAAACGTGGATCAGCAGCATCTGTTTTGGTTTTTTTTTTTACATAAGAACTTGTGTTGGAGGATATTAAACTGTGACGCCACTCTGCCCTGATTCATCTCTGTCAATCTGCAAATGCTTCGTATTCCATAGGACGGGTCAGGAGAATGAAATGTTCCACTTCATTCAGTCTGGAACAATTACGTAACGTCAGCACTGAGCCCCAAATGACTATAGAGGCAATTTTAAAACTTATGCCAGGGGATCAGGCAGATGCTCGCATCATCGTTTAGGAAATTAAACATCAATCTTTTAACAAAGTCATATTTATGTTGGTGTTTTTACAATAGTCTGACATAGATTTGCTGATGCTGATTTGTTAGAGGACATGATTATTGACTGCTGATGGTGTGTGTGTGTGTTGCATCAGTTATAATGCATTGTTTCAGAAAATCACTAGTCTTTTATTTTTGCAAAAATAAATCAATTTTATTAATATTCTATAAAGTAAAATAAACCATTCTTCCAATGCTGCCAGATACATGCCATGTTTAAGTTAGTAAACCTAAAATGCTGATTGTCCCAAATTTGCATTTAATAATGTTGATTGAATTGATTTGATAAAATGCATTTATTTTTCCATTTAAACATTATTTTTCTGATTCCAAACTCATGTTTCAGAAAGAGTTGCATAGGGTGTTGCATGATTTTTTTTCTCCATTTTTTCTGTTTTAGATCGGTGTGATCCTGGTCTTGGGCTGTCTCCAAGGCGGAGTGTCATGGCAGAACCAGACTACTTGGATGATGACTGTGATGAGCTCATCAAACCCAAGAAGTTGATCAACCCAGTCAAGAGCTCTCGGAACCACCAGGACTTGCACAGAGAGCTGCTCATGAACCAGAAGAGGTCGGGAGATGATACTAAATGCACCTTCCCTCCCTCTAATAATGATTAATGCCAATTTTTCATATCTGTTTCATTGTGCAGTTATTTCTGGGTTGCTTTTTAAAGATGAGATTATTCCTAATTTACAAAAGTATTATTATGGTACTTTAACAAACCAAATCAAAAAGTTCAGAATCCTTTGTGTTTGCTAATATAAAACAGTAATTATCTTTCTTAATGTGTGCTGGATGACTTCAGCCAGAAAGCTCTTAAACTGTCCAACAATTTCAACAGAATTGTCTATGAAAGATGGACCTAATTTAAAATGGGTTAAATGTAGGATTAAAATACAGGCTGTGTCCAGATCCCAGCTCATGTAATAAACTCATTACTAACAGAGGGCGGGTGGATTCAGTTATCGTTGCTGAATCTGTACAAACTGTACTGATGCCTCCGCATGACCCTTTAACATCCAGCTGCATCACTTCGCTTTAAGGTATAAAACTTTCATTGCCCTTATTACATAAAAGCATCAGTGCATGTGTCTGTCAAACACTGGTTATGTAAATGCCACACAACGCACGCGGTCACCTGACGGCAAGTCCTCCATCAGAGGGATTTCCTGCAGCTTTAAGATCGTGTGAGCATCCATGAGTCTACGTGTGAACATGCACATGTGATCACCCTTTCAGCTCTGTTTGTTTTGTCTCTCGCCGTGCAGCGCTGGCCGCTTTGTGCCTGAGCTATAAATAGCTGCATAAATGCACACACTGCTGACAGCTGCTCCGTCACAGAGGAGATGCTCTGCTTCTGAGCAGGTCAAAGAGCGAGATGCTTCAATGATAAAAGGAAACGGGGCATCAGAATTTCAGCGTAAAATTAGATTTCCCAAATCATGCAGATTTGCTGTTCCAGCCATCAAAATGGAGTGAAATTTAAGCTTTTACACAAATCGTGTGCGCTTCTGGAGGTGAATGAAATTGTTTCTGACTGGCCTTTTTAAGCATGCAGTGATGTACAGATTGCTGCCAGCATATTGGATTAGTCGTGATGATGACCGTGACGAGGGGATGGGAGGGGTCTAGTGGGTGGATAGATCGAGGGAAAAAAAATATATTATGTAATCAAGATTACAAAACAGTCTCTGGCTGCAAGCCATTCTCTGCTTTTGCTACCTTAGTGACAGTGACCCTTCCCACGCACGCAAACACGGAGGAATTTCACAAATTCAGACACCAAGAGATGGAGGTACTCATGTGTGGCACACTGAACACACACATTCCTCCCAGTCTGTTAGAGCATTTGTGCAAGTGATGGAAGTTGAATATTGGAGTTGTGTAAACATTGTGAAAGAGGAGTGGTGTATGCAGTTATTTTTTCCTGAATTAGGTTAAAACAGCCACGTCAGTTTTGTTCTTTTTTCCTCTGCTTCGTCGTGCTGCCGAGTGCTTTTTAAAAACCCTTGCTGATATTAAAACAGGCCATTTAGCTGCAGCAGTGACTCTACATGAAGTAGCGCCTTGTAAATGAACTCTCACAGCATCTTGGAACATTCTGTGCTGCGTTACGTAATCTGCTGGATTTAATCGTGCACTTAATTAAGGAACTGTTGGCAGGTAGAAACATCGTGTTTTCAGAAAAAATTCACAAAACTAGAAAACAGTCAAATAATCTGGATTAGAGAATGACTTTTGACATCTATTCCTAAATGTTCCTGTGAATCACTTTGTTGATGTAACTTTTGCAATTTCTCTGTTCTTTTTTCCTGTTTTTTCTTACTGACTCCAACCCCTCCTTTTCTGGAGTCTGTTTCTCATCCCCTGGCGTTTCTTGTAATTTGAAGGAGTTTGGAGGATTATGTAACTTTATTCATCTTGGCAAGACAGTCTGACTTTGTCCGAAACGCCTCATTGTGTTTTTCTAAACAGATGTAGTGGTGTAACAGTCCTACCAGTTAGATAAAATACTGTTTCTAATAAAGTATCTTAGTATAGTTTTATGTGTCAAAAAGAAAGCAACCCACTTTTTCTTGGCTACTATCACATATGCAGATTTAAAACTGAAATAATCTCTGATTGGATCAAAGTCAGAATTAAGAAAACAAAGGATTAATGTGTAATCCAGAACATCTATTACAGACATGCATGTCAAACTAGAATGAGGTCATGGTCATCTGTCGTTCATAAATCTGTAAGACAATCCTCTTCCGAGTTTGTTTTTTTTTTTTTTCTGTTTCGTAAACTTGCACTTCTGGAGGTCATTGTTGTAACCTGTTGTGTGATTGGTTGTTTTTTTCTTTTGCACAGGGGCCTGGCTCCTCAGAACAAACCTGAGCTCCAGAAGGTTCTAGAGAAGAGAAAGAGGGAGCAAGTCATCAAAGCCCAGAAGGAGGAGCAGGAGGCCCACAAGAAGAGGAGCGACTTGGAGATAGAGCTCATGAAACGACAACAGAAACTAGAGCAGGTAAAACTGGTTCATAAAAATCCTTCTTTTTTTTTTTTTAAATAACAGGTTGTAACTTGGATTTATTTGCTTATTTCCTTTTTTTTTTTTTAAATAATTTAGCTGGAACTGGAGCAGCAGAAGATCGAAGAAGAGCAGGAGAACACCCCTGAGTTTGTAAAGATGAAGAGCAACCTGCGCAGAACGAAGCAGGAAACTGACGGGGAGAAGCAAACCACCTAAAACCCTGATGGCGGTGTTCGGGTCCGGCTGCCTGAGGTGTCAGGAGTGTGTGTACAGAAGAGAGTGTGTGTTGTGTCTGTGGTACACAGTGGAGATCTGACCAAGATGAACCTCTTGGCTTTCCCAACTTGGCTGTTCCTTCCTGCAGTGAGGAGAGAGACTTTAGAGACTAAAGACCCCCCTCCCCGAACACACACACTCCGTCTCCCTGCAATGGACCGCCAGCGCTCACACCCACCCAGCAGCACACCCTGCAGGAAGCACCTAACACAGACATGTTACACACTTTGAAACCAGGGCGAGACGCTTCCAGATGGAGGGGAATAAAACCCACAAACACAGGAGTTTTCACCTTGTCTGTTTTTGCTCCTTTCTCCACAGCCAACTGTCATTTCTATTTACTGTTATCAATGTTGTTATTGTTGTTTTGTTCTCACCTTCAGTATCAAAAATCCCAAAAAGTGGACACTGGATGGACTCTTAAAGCTGTGTAATGTAAAAGCCAAACAAATGTGCTTTTGTTATTTATGTTTGTAGCTTTTAACCCAGGCGTAGGTGAGGTCACTTTTAGTCATTCTGTGTTTTAATTTGTTTTACACCATAGTATATAAAGCCAGAACAGGACAAAGGGAGTGTGTCTGTGTGCGTGTGCGTGCGCCTGTACGTGGTTGCGTGAAACACTCGAGTTTGCTTCATTATTTTTGAATTCTGTACATGCCATTTTCTCAGCTAAATGCAATTTGGAGCAATAGTAAAACTCCCAGGCATGAGAGTGAATTTTCTTTATATATTCTATTGTTTTGTATGAAAAGAAAATGTGTTGCTTAATAAATAATTTACGTTTTATTTGGCTCGTCCGTACAGAATGTCACCCTGCTGCATGATCAGGTTTCACATTCTTCCTGAAAGAAATTGTTTTAAAGCTCTGATGCAGAATTACCAAGTGTGCACAGAGATAAACTTTATTATCCTTATTTTCCACGAGGGCATATATTCATGATTTAAATGAGATTATCTGTATAAAAAGGGTGTTATATTTAGTTTACCTTTTGCATATTTAAACACTGGGAAATGGATGACAAAGGAATTTCATGTTTAAGGTATTTGAATTCACACATTTTAAATTATGTGTCATGTATTTAGATAAAAATGCAAAAACAATAAGTACACCTATCGAGTCATTATAGTTTCCATAATGCGACTAATTTCAGGTTGCTTGTTCTAGATTTGATTTAGATTTTCTTTATAGAACAAGTCAGGCATTGTTTGTATATTTGCAAAGTATAGGACACATAGTATCTAATATTTACATTTTATGATTTTTAAAATACATTTTAAACAAAGTACACAAAATAATTTTAGAGTAGGAAAAAAAATAATCTAATACTAAAAAGTTAATGCTTTTAGATTTTTCTAAATTCCATTTTTAAGCAAAATATTTTTTTCTTTTAAAAATAATTGGGGTTCTCTACAAATAAAATAAGATTCAAATGCCTAAAATAATATTTAAACTCAATCTTGTATATTATGCCTTTCGGCGTCACCTCTGATGCACAACTCATTTTTTATCTCATTTTACTGTTGCTATACTGTTCACATTAGTCTGATTTTTGAGTGTTTTTTCACTCCACACCTTATACCTTGACATTTCTCATATTCAGCTTTAGACTATTGTTGATTCCTTATTTTTTATGTCTACTAATCAATTTTCCTCAGGTCCAATTAAGAATATGTTTATCTAAACTAAAAAATTACTTCTGGCAGAAAAGATGGTTAAACAAAAAAATGGATTTCAAAATAAAGAGATATATCAGGCATCCATAGCTTCTGGAAAGTGTGAGTTGTTTTTCCTTTATAAATTAATTCAAGTTAGCTGTAGCCCACTTACAATGTTTTCTTTGTATTGTTTAAGTGTGTTGGAGTCTCTAAAAATCTACGTTATATCTAATTATATTAGTATAAAAGGGACAAAATTGCGTTTTATATTTTTTCAGGAAGCATTCCTCATGCACTTGTCATGACTCGTTTCAACCGGAAGGTGGCAGCAAAACTCCGCTGATGCTGCTAATATCGACATAGAATAAATCGACCCTCTTCTCATCAGTAAGCGACAGAGATGGCCGTCTGTGGGCTGCTCCGCTCTTTTTCTTCCAACTTTTCCACATTTTTGCCTTTACTCACCCGCTCGACATCGCGTTGTCCTTTACAGCTGGCCTGTAAGCCTTATTTTGGAAGAACGCTAGCAACTTCCAGCCGGATATCAGCTGGTAAACCTCTATGTTTCTGTTTTAGAGTAGCTTCGGCTAACACTTTTGATGGCAGGAGGGTAATGGTAGCCAAAGACAGGACACTTCATTTGACGGCGCTGCCGCTCGTGTGACTGCAGTGTTTTCTCTGTGTTCTGAGTCTGTTGTGTTGTTTTACAGCACTTAAATTTACAGACAGGCACGAATGGATTCGGGTAGAAGATAACAGTGTAGGAACAGTCGGTATCAGCAACTTTGCACAAGTAAGTTTCCTGGCGGTGCGCGTCCACAGTCAGATACATGAACACGAACTACATGTTTTCAACTACCTTTGACCTTGTTTTTGACCGCTCGCAGGAGGCTCTGGGAGATGTAGTTTACTGTGGACTGCCAGAGGTGGGAACACAGCTGGCACAGCAAGGTATGGCGTTTACTCGTGGGTTTGTTGGCTGTAATACGTTTCTCATTTTGTAACACTATATTTCTTTGTGTTTCAATTACAATCATATTATCCAATTAAATATGGTTTACATAATAGATTTTTTGGGGGGATTAATATTTTGAATATGCAGCACTGTGTTGTTACAACACAAAAGAAGGAAATCAAAAATATAACAATAAACACATTACTATTTACTAATAATAATAATACCTATCAGTGTCTTTTGCCTTCTACTGTAAGCCACATGCCATTAAATGTTAGAGAAAAGATAACATAAAAATGTGTATTTTTCAATGTTCTATATAGGTATAGAGAATGAGATCATACATGCACCAATTCATGTATTGAGGGTCGATACCAGTTTCTGATTCTTATACAGCTCTGATCTGCCATTAACCAGTTTGACTGGCTCTGATGTAGCTCAGTGAACTTCAATTGATTTTATTCCCCAGAGTATGTTGAATATTATGTTACTGTATGTAAAAACATCCACATTGAAAATCAGTTAGTAGTAGTTTAAATCAACATTTTTCACAGGCGGAGAAGGTGTCAGATTTTTAAGTTTCCACCAAATATGCCAATATTACTGAATAATGACTGATTCCAGGCACTAGCTAAGGTTTTTTAGGTGCTTCTCAAATGTTTCACAATTAAAATGTGGCCAAATCTTACCAGTGCCTTTCCCTTGTTTTTTTTTTTTTTTTTTCTTCTTCTTTAATTTAAAAAATATACCTAAAGATTTAAAATTCAAAATACATTTTTACATTTTTGACTTATCAGATCTTACAGGTATATCATTCATGAAATAAAAGAGTAAACAAATTTTAAATCCCTTTTTTTTTGTCAATTTATTTAGAGTTGCGAATGCCAGTTTTTAACGAACAAGGACATAAAGGAGGTGTATAATGTGGATATCATGTTTTTTTCCTTTTCTAATTTTTTTTTATCTGACAACATATGCTGTTCTTTCAACCTATTAGGAAAGAAACTACAGAATCAAAATTTTTTAATTTGTTGTTTTGATGTTGTTTGCTGTTCATTTTTGTTGAAGTAACTCAATTCAACATTTGGGCTTCATATGTCTTTTATAAATAAGAATCACTTACCTTGCTTAAAATACCATACCCATTTTCACAGTGTGTCATGTTACAACCACAAATTTTAATACATTTTATTGGTATTTTATGTAATAGACCAACACTAAATAGTACATAATTGTGAAATAGAAGGAAAATGATTTCCATCCATCCTTCTTCTGTAGCCGCTTAATCCTCCACAGAGGGTCGCGGGGCAGCTGGTGCCTATCTCCAGCGGTCAAGGGGCGAGAGGCGGGGGACACCCTGGACAGGTCACCAGTCCATCGCAGGGCAGGAAAATGATTTATTTTACTAATAAAAATTCAATAAGGGTGATGTGTATTCAGCCCTATTTACTCTAACGCCCCTAAATAAGCAACCAATTATCTTCAGAAGTCATCTAATTAGTGAATTGAGTTCACCTGTGTGTACTTTAGTCTCAGTATAAATACAGCTGTATAGTTAAGACTTCGAGGTTTGTTAGAGAACATTAGTGAACAAACAGCATCATGAAGATAAGGAACATGGAGCACTGCTCAATCCATCATTCAAAAATGGAAAGCGTATGGCACAACTGCAAACCTACTAAGACACGAACATCCACCTAAACTGACAGGCCTGGAGGAGCTGCAGAGATCCACAGCTCAGGTGGGAGAATCTGTCCACAGGACCACAATTGACACATGCTCCACAAATCTGGCTTTTATGTAAGGATAGCAAGAAGAAAGTCATTGTTGAAAGAAAGCATGAAGTTCGCAGCAAGACATACAAGGGACACAGGAAATGTGAAAGAAAGGACTGGGGACAGGCGAGACCAAAATCAATGTGTAAATTGAATGCAAAGTGCTATGTGTAGCAGAAACCTAAAACTACACATCAACCGTCCTGAACTCACAATCCCATCATGAAACATGGTGGAGGCAGCATCATGCTGTGGGGATTTTTTATTTTTTTCTTCAGCAGAGACAGGGAAGCTGGTCAGAGGTGGTAAATACAGGGCAATCCTGGCACTTTAAATGTCCACAAGTAAGGGCAGGCTGCTTGCACTTTAAATACATTTTTCTACATATTTTTTTGGTCAGCTTGTCGCATGATCTTATTGACGACTAAGTCAGGTGGTGATTGGCTCATATAGGCATTTAATCAGCTCAGTTTTCAGCCTCCTACTCCTACATCTGAACTACTTTAGAGTCAAAGTAACTATTGAGTGGTTTTTATTTCTAAAGTGACCAAACATTTATGCAAAGGCATTTATTCCTCTCGCTGTCACAGATGAGTTTGGAGCGTTGGAAAGCGTCAAAGCAGCCAGTGAGCTTTATTCCCCTTTGACTGGAGAGGTAGTAGAGGTCAACACACTGCTGGCGGACAACCCCGGATTGGTCAACAAGTCTTGCTACAAAGATGGTGAGTTTTTACACAACTGGCTACATAGTCCAGTTTGTTTAGCTCAGTCAGATCAGTAGAGGATTATTAATCTAACAAAACATAGTTTGTTCTTATGCTAAAATTTGTAATTGGTGGAAGAAAATGTTTATTGTCAGCTTTATATTTATATCAGTCTATTCTTGTGAAGTCAACCATCCAAACAACTGAACGGCTCTGTTTTAACAAAACCTCTTGTTCTTTTTTTAATGGGCTTTGAGGTTCCCGTGTTGGACAGTAGATGGCAGTATCTTATCAGCAATTGTAATCTAATCCCAAACCGGGGCTTTGAAGGCTCCTGTCTGTGTAGCTATCTGCAGAAGTTCATGTTCTTCTGATTACTGTATTTTTAGGATTGATGTATGAAGAAAGAGCATTTTAACATTTTAGCTTCTAAAATCTTTGTACATTTTTATGTTATTAGCATGTTTGCCTTTGAGTCATAGCTCCACCGGGTTTCCCCACAGGTTGGCTGATGAAGATGACCATTGCTAATCCTGCTGAGCTTGACTCACTGATGGATGAAGCAGCATATGAAAGATACATCCGCTCCATCGAGGACTAACACTTCATCTCTAATAAGTGCAATGCTTCTTCTCTAGTTTCAGCACCATAGGGAGGGAGCTGCACTAGATGTGCCTCTCAGTTACATCACATTGCAGCAGTAGAGCTGTACAGCTTCAGGCTGCTGATCTGCTTGTGTTGTAGAGTTGTGAACTTTAGAAAAGTGTATTTACCTTCTGTTAAAGGACTGATGTAAAGGGACCTGTCAGTCTGCACTGATTAAACAAACTGTTGAGTTCTTGCGGCTTCCCCAAACAGATGAGATAGAGACTGTCAGTAGAATAATTTCAAAGGTTGAAAAAAATATTCAATTCTGTTCTAGTACACTGTTAGACTTTAAAAAGCACTTTGATCTTTATGGTACGATTATTAATGCTGTTCTAAATTGGGGATATGGGACCTGTATAATAGATAATAAACATTTCCTTACACATTGAGCATTTTCTGGATTTTATTTTACAACTCATAGACTCTTGAAAAACATAGGCAACATTTTACAGAACGCTAAGTGATGCTTTATAAATACAAGAACACGGATTATGGTTGACATTAGCTTACGTCCAGACAGTGTAATTAAAAATTCAGAATCCAGAACACAAAACAACTTAAACCAGATGATCAAATTATTATTTAAAATTCAAACTAAAGTCATCCTGCAGACTGACAACCATTCAAAGATGGACAAAGATTTAAGAAGCTCTAGGCTTGAAAATGTGAAGACATTAAGGCTTTAGAGACTGATGGACAGTAACATCTAATGGTTTGTTTTTTTAGAACTTGCTGAAACCCTTTAAGTAATATTTTGGTTACATCAAAATCAAGAATAGGACCTAATTTGATCAGCAGTTTTTCCACACGGTGGTAGAAAACAATGGTTTAATACCTGAGATTACACCTGTAACACTAGAGAAATCTCAAACTCGGTTAAAAACCTTATTTATCTCATTGCTTGTGTATTTGCAATCACAAGTTTGCAGCTGTAAAAGTGCAGATCTGATTGACTTCAGGATGGTTTCAAGTAGAACTGATTTCTCACTAATCGAGTACTGAGTTAGACTTGGTGCTAAGTCCATCTTCACACATCTATAATTTAGTGTCTTATATTTACGTAATATTTTACTTTAATAAAGTAACTGCTCCACCAGGTACAATAGAGAACCTGTCCTTGGCCTTTGGAGTTCGTCTAGCCCTTCCATGAGGTGAAGGAGACGGAGAAAGTCCCTCTAGTTTCCGATAATCCCTCTCTAGCCTCTCCTGTCTCTGGGCGCCCTCATACATCACACTGGCTGTAAAGTCTCTCTCATTCAGAAAGGCAATGGTCTCGTCCCTTCTGCGGCTCTTGTATCCTTTCAGAACAGCGTTGTAGGGGTTTGAAGCCGCTTCGGCGTCCGGATCTTCTAACTGGTATTTGAATTCCATGCGAGTGATTACAGGCAGCAGGAACTGCTTCCCCTCTCTCACCACAGCCTCGTCACTGTGTGATAATCCCAGAGCCTCAGAGAGCAGGCGGGGAGGCAAAGGCACCAAATCGCACCCGGAGCGCTTGTCCACATATTGCCCAAACTCTCTGCGCACTAAGGCTACATCCTGCAGAGATCTACTCCTCCGCTCCTCGAGGTCAGTAACTATCCGCTCAGGATACGTCTGGCCAAACACCACTCCTAAGCAAGCAAAAATGTAAACATTGAAACATTTCTATCAAGAGCAACTATCATCCTAAACGGAGCAGCTGAAACTAAATCCCGATGAACTCACCTGCACGGCGCAGCATGGATGCAGGACATTTCCAGGGTTTGTGAATAAGCTCATCTGGCAGACCTGCAAGCTCTGGACACCATTTTCTAACGTAGCTGCCGTAGGGGTCACAGGTCATCGCTGCATCAACAGGGTGCATGACAAAGTTCCAGTGATCCAGGCCACACATACCCCCATTCTGCCACATCATAGCATCTATAGCAACATCTGCATCCACCAGGGTGTCCTAAACATGTTTGTCATGATTAGGTAGGTCTTATGCTATGTTTTGTTGCAAGTGTGAATTTATAATTGCACGAAACTTACCTGGAACCAGCGATAGCCCTCTTGCCAAGGCAGATAGAGATATGCAATAAGAAAAGATGCAACGACATGCCTCATGTAGTTGTTCATCCAGCCTGTTTGCCACAGCTGCCTCATTGCTGAATCAACTAGAGGGTAGCCGGTTTTACCTCGCTGCCATGCCTTGAGGTGGCCCCTATCGGTACTCCACCGCAGAGCCTGCATGACGGAGGAGGTCAATAAAAATTAGTTTGAACGTATTCGTGTATTACGATTCTTATTACACAGAAATAGTCATGCATTTATCTTGTTTGATAACGTGTAACCTTGTATGGAGGTCTAAGGGATTCCCAGGGCAGATCTGGAAACAGTGTTAACTGCCAATAGGCCAGGTCTCTCCATGCAAGCTTGCGCTGGAACTTCGGAGATCGGCAGCATGCTCCTTTGGCATCCCACAACAACCAGCGTGGACTGAGCTGACCAAAGTGAAGGTAGGGAGACAGACAGCTGGTGTTTGGAGCATCTGCCCTGCCTGACTCTTTTTCATACCTATACACACCTGAGAAACATGGAAATAACCGTGCACTGCTGTTCATTCACGGAAAGCTTCCTTCAAATACAGCCCAGTGTGCAAGGTGTCTCACCATCATGAAGAAAGGCCTCTATTCTGGCATGTGCTCCATCTTCACTGAAGTCCCAGGACTTCCGTATGTTAGCTGCCCAGTCAACCTGGATGCAAAAGAAATTCAGTGACTTCAGAAGATGATCTTATTTTAAAACTTTGGCATGAAACGTGGTGAACAATGTGTATCATTTCAAAGAATGCTAGACCTTTAACATAGTATTCCACTTAGCTGATTTATAGGACTGTCCTGCTGAGCTAACTCACCATTGTGCCATCCTTTCTGCGAGGCATGCGTGCCAGGTCGAGCATGTCCAAAGGAACCCCCTGTGGCCAGAGGGTGGGTGTAGGAAGAGATACCGGAGGGTCCAGGGGAACCCCTACAGGAGATCCTGGGTTCTGTCTACAGCAGCTCATGAAGTGAGACACTGAACCTATTCCTACAGCACAGAGAAAAATTAAACATGTTCATCAAAACGACAGGTTTTTATTTCATCTTCAGCTAAAATTGAATTTGATTATGACTAACCTCGGAGTCCCACACCCTCCGTGCTGACTGAATAAGGATCTCTGAGACCGTAAGAGTGGAACATCCTGCATTCAACACCACCTTTCTGCAGCACAGACACCACCACTTCATCCCGCTCCTTCAGCCATGGCTCATACAGGGCATTAGCCATCATAGTTTGAGCCCCAGTCTCCTTTACAAGCTGTTTCAGTGCATGCAGAGAAGATCCAAGCTCATGCCCTTCTCCACTGGCTTTAAGAAAGACGAGATGACTTCCAATACTCTCCAGGGATGTACATAGACAAGACAAAGCCTGATGTAGCCAATATTTACCTGTGAAATAACAGAGAACATGTTCAAGACCAGCATAAGGGGCAAAGATCCATTACTAAATTCTTATAAGTAACTTACAAGCTCCTCCCATAGCCACTGTGACCCCTGGTCCTTCCTCCTCTTCAGAACTCCAAATAAAGACAGGAATGACAGGCGCACCCAGCTCCAGTGATCCGATCAGAGCAGGGTTATCACACAGTCTCAAATCCCTCCTAAACCACAGCAAAACCGGTGGTGGTGCTGGTGGAGAACGAGGTAAACCTACAAGCTGCTGGCTGGTTCCTTTTCGCCGCTGCCGCCTAGTTTTAGAGCGTTTTGGTTTCTCAGATTTATTTGAATCTTCTCCCATAATTTGGTCTCCTTTACCCGCTATATCTGGTTTGGAGAGGGAAGTAGATAACCCTGGGACACAAATATTATGACTTGTTCCAGGTGTTTGCTTGTCATTGCTGTTAAGGCCTGTACTTTTTTGAGGCTCAGTCTTTTGGTTTTTTTGCTGAAGGCCCTCCTTGGTCCAGGACCCAGTTTGAGCACTTTCTCCACTGCCAGGAGTTAACTGGGTACAATTTTTTCCCTGAGATGTTGAAACTACTCTGACTCCAGACTGCAGGGGCTGTGACTTATGCTTAGAGGTGGACATCTGTTGATCCTTCATTTCCAGAAGCGACAGAGCCAAAGCAAGTTCCAGTTCATCATCTTCAGTCTAGAATTAAATGAAAATGGTAAGTTTTCCCAATAAAAATGACGTTGATAGTTTTCTCAGCTATTGTTTATAAAGACTTGATTTAAACGGTTCCAAATCTTCCAAACCTTAACCACACTTTTTAAATGTAGTTGAGTTTCTTACCGACCTTAGAGAAATACTCCTGGTAGATGGAGGTGAGGATGGAGTGCAGGTGGACGTTGGCTGTGGACAGAGGCTTGATGATGGACGGGAACTTTGAGCGGGTCTCCTGCTGACCCAAGATGGACAAACACATCGCAAAGAAACCCTCTGGATCCTCCCGACCCACCAGAACCTCCCTCAACATCTGTCTCACCAGAGTCTGGTCACCAGCTGCTAAAGAAGACATGTCCAAGTAAAGGGTGAGTACTAAAAAAAAGAAGTTTAAAGCCTGTGCATTCTGTTTTAAACTCGCTAACAAAACCTCAGGTTACCAAACAGCTGACTTGTAGTTACACAAGCCATGTGTCAGTGTTTTGTAACATATGTGTAAGAGCACAATCCTACCAGTAGGGGGAGCACACATCTAACTAAAAGCAAAGTGAGCAGCCTAGTGTTTGAGTTTTTAAATCATGTGACTAACAGATGAGGTTCCTTGTTTACATTTCATTAATTAGACAGAAGGTAGGGCAATGTAGACCTAATTAATGCTTTAGAAATGTCAATGTCTTCAGTAGATCTAAGGCTTTATCTGTGTTTCATCATCTTTTGTTAGACATTTTGCATGTCAGCTGAAATCCTTCATGTCCCCACAAGCTAAAACCAATCAAACAGAGACCCTTTAGTTCTGTATAAAAGTGCTGCAAGGGCATCTGTCTTAAGATAATCATTCTCTAATATTTTTTTGCTTCATCTTGACAGGAATTTGTTGCTTTTCAAGTTTACCCTGTGATATGTGACTGTAGAAAACAAAAGGCAGAAGATAGTGTACCCAGCAGTGAATTTTTAATCATGGTCTGGATTCCTGCTGTTAAAGGGTTGCTAAGTAATTGATTTTTTTAATGAGACCACAAACAGGACTTTTTTGAATATACGCAACAGGGGACGGTGATTTGTAACACTCGTAGGCCAAACTGTAAAACGCCTTGCAGCTGATAAGCTCTAAAAAATGTAACTTCAGAAACAAGGGGCCTCCTGTCTCAGCTGTTCTGATGTGGAACAGGGTGTCATGAAGGGAGGATGTGTTGAGACCTCTGGTATGTGAGGAGAGCAATACAGGAAAGAAAAAAAAGAGGAAGAAGAGAAAGAGATTGAGAGAGAGGGAGAATCAATAGTGTTTAGACAGAGAAGTGGAGTCTAAGTGTGTGATCAATAGAGAGCAGAGAGGAGAGATTAGCTGCTTTTCTCCCTCAAACTAACACTGACAAATTGGTGAATTGGTGTATCGGCCCTTGGGCTAAACGGATTGACCCGCTGTTTCCATGTTCTACCGTGTACTGTCAATAAAGATCTGTGTTCATTGTGAGTCTCAATGAAGAGAGTGAGAAGCACCAGAGGAAAGGAAAAATGGGGGGAATGTAAAGGAAGGAGTAAGAAGTGCAGCCCAGGTGTCCACGAGACGCACAAAATGTCCTCGCCTCCGTCCCATTAACGCTAACGCGCGTTCACACGTGCATCCTGTTATAAAACCATAATAACATCTCCAGGAAAATTAATGGAAAGACAGATTAAAAACTAAGTGAGGAGAAACGGGGCACTGGTGTAGCTATTTGCAACTCATAAATCATCCTGACACACCCACGCGCATGTAGACACACACACACACACGTACTGTAATTAACCACAGGCTATTTACTCTCTCCTGCTGTAAATTAGACATGCAGACACAGTTATTACATTAGGGGAATCTGCCATGCAGAATGCTAACAGGAAGAGGAGGGGACACTTGTCCACACAACAAACAGCTCATATAAACATAAACACACATATATACACACACTTACATGTACACAAGAAAGAAGGTATGGAAGAATCATAGACTGACGGGAGTGAAAATGAAGCTGCAGCACAGAGAATAGGGGCCCCCAGCTCTTTGTTCCCTGCTGCATTTCATTATCTGAAACGCCAGCCGACACACACACGACACACACACACATGCACCGCACCTCCCCCTTTCCCTAAAGCTGTCTGCCTCTATGCACACCACACAAAAAACAGGAGGAAAATAGAGATACTGCGTCAGTGCCATTCATTGGCATCTGGACTCGGTCATGACAAGCGTGTCTGCATGGTCATCTTTAAATCAGCCAGTGCAGAAGCTGCTCTGAGTTGACTCAAAGAAAACAGCATAATAAAATAACATGTTAGGTACAACAATAGGAGATGAGGGGCTTGATTGAAGCTAGTATTGATACTCTGTCTGGGGTAGCTTTTCTCCATTTGGTTCATATGGTGTGTTTTTTTTTTTCCTTGTAGTCATTCTATGTGTGTGTGTGTGTGTGTCCTCTTGTTTCCCTTGCCTCCCTCACCCCACTCTGTCCCTCTGTTTTCCCACGGTGATCGATAGCTCATTACAATCATTGACTGTGGCTCATCAGCACCTGTTAAAGTCTAGAGAGACAGAAAAGGTGCGTATGCATCTAAGAGAATGTGTTTTGTGCTCCAAGCTCACTGATAAATATGAGAAATTGGCTGGAGGTGAAATTTAACATTTGAAGGGCTGTTTTCCACAGCACATCCACTGCTGCAGGTGTCTAGTTTGTCGTTGCTTTATGGTTGGTGGTCTTCGAGAACATCTTATTATGCAACTCACGTGAGTACCGTGGTTTGTTGCTATGGTGATTGCCAAGGGAGCCAGAGTATTATAGGTGTTTATCCTAGACAGGAGAAGGCTACTCTGTCTATCAGGACATGCTTCAATTTGCCACACAGTTTGGACCACACAATAAGATCAACAGTCACAGGAGGAGAAAGAAATAACTCGGTCAAAGATGTGAATTTAAAACAAAAAAAATATTTAAAAGCACTTAGTTGTTGGTTTAATGCGTCACCTCGGGGTTTGTTTTTGGACAAGACAGACTGAGCTAGAAGAAAAAGGCAAATAGAGAGAAATGAAAGGGAACACTACAAGTTATAGTCAAAGACGAACAGAAATGTGTTTAAAAAAAAAAATTTTTTAAACCTTCAAAAGATCCCCTGTGGATTCACTCACAGGATGTGGTCTTAGAAAAGAGGAAAATTGGCATAAGAGTGTGAATTTTAAGGAAAAGTGGATATAAATAGGGTGAATACAATGGCGGATTGAATAAAAGAGAAGTCTCTCACTCCATGCATAAATTACATACATCATTTACATATTCATTATGTTTTGTGTTATAATGAGAGTATTTGCTTAATAGCTCCACCACCACTGGCAGCCTTTGTTTGACACAAGAGAATTTAAAGTGGGGCAAAAAAACACACACACACACAAAGAATCGTGGGTCATCTTGGTAAAGTGGGTGAGGTCAATGGTACACAATCAATTTTACTGATAATCGCATCAATCATATTGCTGTACAGTGTGAACAAGCACAACCTGCTCAAGGCTCTTAGAGATGTGAAATGAAGCACACATAGAGGGAGGGAGGGGGGTTGGTAAAAGTTAATTAAAACAACACAGCTATTTCTAAACTCAGGGCTCTCTTCGTCCTTCTCCTCGTGTCTCGGTGGAATAAGTAACTGCTGCTGTAATTACCTACAGGGCAGTCACAGAGATCATTCCTTCAGGTGCTAAAATTGTCCTCCAAATGACAATCAAGACGGGGGGATTGTGGCGTGCCTTTGAGAAAGGAAAAGTTAGAAATTATTCCGATTAGTAATGTTGGGTGCACAAACCGATGGGGTAAATGATTTTGAAAGTGAATAAATAAAATTAGAGGAAGAAAGAGGGATGGGAATGCAGAGACAGGGGGAAGGGCAATGGAAGAATGAGCTACAAATGAGAGCGATGGCGGTGGCAGGTTGGCACGGTGCCATCCAGTCAGGACTTAAGCGGGGGCGGGCATGGGCATGGGCAAAGGGGCGAGGAGAATAAGAGTGAAAGAGGAAGCGAAACAGACTTCCATACTGCTACTGTGGTGCCACCTTGGCACAGGCATAGTGGGGCGTCACGAATGCAAGACTGGGCAGAGAAAAGGAAGATATGACAAGATCAGAGTGTAGCAGAGCTTAGAAGTAAGTTATTAGCATGAAGAAAACGACTCACATGTAGATCAATGAAAAAGGCATAAACGGATTCTGAGGATGGAACTGGATGATGCTCTTAAACTGCCAATAGGGACTTTTGGTCGTTTGACAAACGATGGATTCGTAAAACGCTGTGATCTTTTGGACCTTTCACTCTTTCTGTTTACCAGTCACAGTGTGCCAGCCAACGGGCAGCATGCCAGTCCGTACTCATGGCGTACTCGACGCGATCAAAGCAGATGGCGGAGAATTGTTTTAGTCAAAGACAAAAGGACTCACCTCGGAGGATTTCCTTCTAATCACCGTTTGTTTGCTCAGACAAAGCCAAGAAGATGTGCCCGTTCAACGATTGCCAGCGAATGCGATGGCATCTCTTTGACGGGCAGCGGGGCAACGGGACAAAGATGGCATGCTGCCAAGGCAACATCAACACGCACATGTGTAAACCGAAACATCCGCGCGGTGAGCTGAACATTTCAGACGCCTTGAATGTTTTGGGCGAAGACATCCCCTCAAGGGAGAGGCTGAAAACAGAGATGGCATCATGCCAAACGCGAAGTGCGAGGCATTTACAAGCGCCCATCAAAAGCTGTTTAAAAAGGCATTAAGTGGCAGCCCAAAACAGCTGCAAAGTGTTACATCAAAACCCATAAACACAGCTGTTATGGGTGTATGGGCTACAATTTCATCAGTGCCAACTCTGCTCTGTGCCAACTGCTGCGCTGAGAGGAAGTTTCTGGACATTATGAAGACTGAAGAGAGATCATACCATTTTTACTATGAAGAGGACAGAATTCAGAGGAGGAGAAATAATGAGCAAAATAAGTAAAGGATGAAGAAGGAGGAAAAGGGGGGACTTTTATGCTTAACGAAGAACAGTGGGAGTGGGTGGACAGAGATGATGAAGAGCCTCTTTCCTGCACTTGCACACCTGGGATGTTCTTAAAGGGAAATCCCCTCAGACTACCGTATGTGTTAAAGGGAGGGATGTGTTGGCATCATCTCCAGGGTGTCAAACTGTGTTTCTCCATTGCCAGTCAGGGAGGGTGCTGGAGTCGTCAGGGGCGGGCAACTGTCTGGGCATCTCATCTGCAGCTAATTAACAGCCACACACTGATTCTAACAGCCGATCATAATTAGTGATTTAATCGCTCGTCAACGCTTTTCTCCCCCCTTAAATTGTGCCTCCTATTTGGACACGTGCGGATAAGCCAAGAACTGCTTGATGCCCACCCCCCTTCCACTTTTCCTCGTCCTTCTTTTCTTCATCCTTTGCTCCAGACTCCAGTGGGATCTTAATTAAGCCGGGGCTTCATTATGCAAATGGAGTACAATAAACGACAGCGGAGGTGGAGCTGGATGCAGACCAAAACGGAGCGGTGGGAGGGGAGAGCTGGAAGTGGGAAAATAAGATGTGGACGGCTACCAAAATGTCCCTTTATGATATTACTGCATTATGATAATTGTATATTGTTCTAACATGAATGTCTTCAGTGTTCTATGACTGCACGATGTGCGAGACCCAACATCTGTCGCTACGACGCTCCATATCTGCTGCCACGGGGGAAACTTCTCTCAAATAACACTGGATATTCAGAATGTCATCTCTTACAAAGAAAACTCTCAAGGGGATCATGACGATGAACCCCTTAATATCACCAGTTGGCTGTTGTCGTGGATACGGAGAAAGATGGTAGAGATAGGAGGAAAAAGAAAAGGAGGCAGACAGAAACACTGACAGTGGCAGCAGCATGGCAGCTAATGTCATCTCAGTTTAATCATCGCACAGGATCATGGGGTTCATGAAAATTCATTTGCATATCATTAAACAGAGAGAGGTTATTTGGTGTGGGCCGCCAAAATGGGATTGGAAGACGGGGGGGGGGGGGGGGGGGGGGGGGAAAA